>OW028585.1:33812219-34007219 GCA_932294295.1 Alitta virens
GAGATAAAAATTTTACATTCCTAATTGCAATTAGCACTATTTTGGATGGCCCCTGAGGTAAACATTTTACATTCCTAATTGCAATTAGCACCATTCTGGATGGCCCCAGAGATAAAAATTTTACATTCCTAATTGCAATTAGCACCATTTTAGATGGCCCCTGAGATAAAAATATTACATTCCTAATTGCAATTAGCACCATTTTGGATGGCCCCTGAGGTAAACATTTTACATTCCTAATTGCAATTAGCACCATTTTGGATGGCCCCTGAGATAAAAAATGTACATTCCTAATTGCAATTAGCACCATTTTGGATGGCCCCTGAGATAAAAAAATTTACATTCCTAATTGCAATTAGCACCATTTTGGATGGCCCCTGAGGTAAACATTTTACATTCCTAATTGCAATTAGGCCATTCTGGATGGCCCCTGAGATTAACATGTTACATTCCTAATTGCAATTAGGCCATTATTTGCTGTAAATAGAATTTTATAGTTGTACATGGCCAATTGTGCTACATGTATTTTCCATGCGTTTGGATAAACGCAAGGAAACCCCATAGTTTTCACCTCATTATAATTAGGCAAAAACCATGCATTTTCTATGCATTTATCTCTCTCATGGAAAACGCATGTGGCACATTTGGCCATGTAGATTAATATTCCAGAAAGAATACATTTGGATATTTTAGGATAGCATCACACAGTATCAATATGTGGTCTAACTCAGTGTAGCTAATACAACTGACAAGCCATTTTTAACAAGTTGCACTGTCAACTCCTATGGTGCATAGGACAGGTAACAGATTTACTGGAACATTTATAACAAAAACTACCTCAACTGCTCCAAATCTCTTAATTCTAGACTTTAAATATGTGTTTCCTTCCACAAATAGCAACAATTCAATGAATCAGAATAATCAGTTATTTTTGCACACTTGAAAAACACATATCTGATGAGGCTGCCCAGTCACCATTGCTGCCACGCCTTAAATTTCTTGTTAGCTTATGCTACCTGTGTTATGAGTGCAGAGCTCATGACACCTGCTGTCACAAGATTAAAAAACACACGCAACAGTGTAAAGTGTCATTTGAAAGGAGCAAAAACTTCAATAGAAATTCAGAAAAAAAATTCAAAGGTTATTGTTTTCTTCTTCTTCTGCTGTATTAAAATAGTCTTCAGGTAAAACCATAGCAGAGATGTGAACTTCTTTTTTGTTCCTTCCTTTGTTTCATGTTGAAAACAGCAATGTCCTTTTCATCGCTATTCTTTTCTCAAAATAAGCATATTGTCAAACATGTCAGTTATACCGGGTTTTGTGGTGGGTGGGTGGGTGGGTGGAATAGGGCTTTACATCCTGTATTACTGCACCTGATGGGCTAATTAAGACAGGCAGAGACCATGGCAATGAGATGATGGATGAAACAGCCATCCAACGTAGCCTCGACCCCGGGGCCCAGTGGTTGGAATTTAGAAGCCCAGCGCACTACCACTGAGCTAAGACCCCAACCTTCTGTACCGGGTTTCGCTACCTCGGGTTTTGTTATATGGGTCGAGTGTAAAATAGGCAAAAAGTCCTTGGATGATGATGTTTATAAGCATGCTCGTTATAAATGGAACGGTGTGTGGTACTGTATTCATAAGAGCAGGGGCTTAGCTCAGTGGTAGCACGCTGGGTTGTCAACCACTGGGTCCTGGGTTCGAATCCAGCCCACTTTGGAAGGTTGCTTCATCATTTGCCTCATTGCCTTGGCACCTGCCTGTCCTGATCAGCCCTTTCTGCTGCACAAATGTGAGACATAAAGCCCGTCTCACCCACCCACTCATGATACCATAATATTATATACATAACTCTACCTAACTATCTTTAGATTCAGTATTCAGACCACCTTACTATTCCGTCCTAAAATGTACCCGTTTTGGAGCTAGTAAAAGAGACTTTAACCTATCCAATAAGACCACCGCACTATCACGCCATCCTTATTTTAGTGTCTTGCAACGATAAACAAAGCGCTTGGAGCTTAAATTCCGTAGCAACCGAAGATGAAATGGCTGATATCATGTGACCCAGGTGCGGTAAGATACGAATCATCATTTATAGTCTCTTTGCAAAAGTAATAACTTCCAGAAAGTATGCTGTATGTCATCAATATACTATAGACCCCACAATTAAGACTACCCTTGGCCTCAATATTGAGGTGGTCTTAGTTCTGGATCTTTCTTATACTGTATTCACCAAATTTGGGACCCAGCAGTCAAAATCTTTGGTACAGTCATATCCGCTTATAACAAATTAGTTGGGACTTGCGAAAGTGTTTGTTATAACTTGGGTTTGTTATACGTGGGTCTTTTGTATGTAATATATAGTGGGTGGGTGAGACAAGCTTTATGTCCGATATTTGTGCACAGACGGGTGATCAGGACAGGCAGGTGCCAAGGCAATGAGTCAAAGGATGAAGCAACCTTCCAACGTGAGCTGGATTCGAACCAGGACCTAGCGGTTGGCAACCCAGTGTGATATACCACTGAGCATATCATCGTTCATTTAATTCAAGTTATTTTTAATGTTTCCATAACACAGTTTTACAGTGAACGTGGCAGATTATACACAAAATAAAAGATGAATTCTAAATCGCAGAGTCCAACTGTAGCGCATACACAATCGCATCACAAGTTTTATTGTTATATCCATCGATTATATTATGACTGCGCATCAGTACATAACAATTATCTTGGTTGGGTGCCATGTAATGGAGCCTTTTTGACCTCGTGGAATACCACTACAAAAGAATACAACAAATGAGAATTCTTGGTATCAGCAAGCAACACTCAACTTCATGGCTGCTGCAGTCATAGGTGGGGTAATAGAAGAATCTTGGCACCACGACAAATGCCACACCCTCAATTATTGGATATTTCTGTTGCCATGGAAACTGGGCATTGGTCACTAAGGCCATTTCCTGTTACTGATTGGTTGGCAGGGTAGGTCAATATAATTAGAAGGGACTGCATTAGGGTATGTGGGAATGTGTACTATGATGGAAAGTACCTACTAAGCAAATTGATGACTAGGTCCCTGGACTAGGTCGTAGTTATGCGAGGCACACGATTACCGAAAGGTTGTCTGCTATTGAATATAATATCATAGATACTAGAGTGCCTTATAATATGAACACTCTTAGTCATTTCTAATGATGAATCTTTGTAAGTGTTTAGAATGTTACTAATTCCATTCTCGCTCACAAAACAAAACATGTTCATGGAATTCTGTTATGCCACACAGAGAAGGGTGTGATAAACTAAAGTAAGGAAAGATAAACAAGACAACAGTCTGGTGAAAATCAATAAGTGAATGTGACTATTTAAAATTTAATCTTAGTAACAAGAAGTGTTTAATTACTGTGGTGGATCAGGGCTTTACATCCTATATTTCTGCACCTGATGGGCTAATTAGGACAGGTAGGCACCATGGCAATGAGATGAAGAATGAAACAGCCATCCAACATAGACTCGACCGGGAATTGAACCCGGGAACCAGTGGTTGGAAGCCCAGCGCTGCCACTGAGCTAGGCCCCCACTTCTTCTTAATTGCTGTAAAAATAAAATGGGGCAATAAAGTGGTGGTCTTAATAGTGCAACGATTCTAAAGTGGTTCGACTGACATTTATATATATTGAATTTTGTATACACGCGTTCTGTACATTGTCAATCTTAAACATTTTTCAGGTCATAGCTTGTGAACAGCAAATAGACTACAATTATGATGTCAGGTGCGATATCTGGTCACTGGGCATTACTGCAATTGAGTTGGCAGATGGGGAACCCCCTATGTCTGATCTTCATCCAATGAGAGCTCTCTTCAAAATACCAAGGTAAGAAGATAAAAATAAAGCAAGAATAAAGATAGAAAGAAAGAAAGAAAAGTATAGAAAGAAAGAAAGAAAAATATAGAAAGATAGATAGAAAGAAAGAAAGAAAGAAAAAAGAAAAAAAAGAAAGTTAGACAGATAGATAGATAAATAGATAGATAGATAGATAAACAGATAGATAGATAGATAGATTGATTGATGGATAGATGGATATGTGGATAGATAGATGGATAGATAGATTTTTAATGTTTAATAAATGAAGAAATAGACATCAAAAGGTTTTTACGTGTTGTTCTTGCATGTCCAATGACACAATTAAACTTTTTCTTCCAGAAATCCTGCACCAACTGTGTCCAATGAAAACGACTGGTCTGATGACTTTAAAGATTTTATCAGCAAGTGAGTTGTTGAGTTTTGCTTGGAATTTTTCATGTGTAGCAACTGGGTGGAGTAGTGGCTAAGGCATCACTGAGTTGGTATACTTATTGACCCCACGATAGCGAAGAGATACCTTCTTAGTGGGGTCTCCTCACATTATGTACAAAACGTTTTGAAAATTACATTTATAATATATGTTTTATGAATGTGAAATAAAATGAATGAATCTGAATATGAATCTTCTAAAGTTCCTGGGTTGATCCCCAGGCCAGCATTCCTCATGAGCTACATCTCAGCTGGATGTCAGTTGCATTAGATGTTAAATTGGTGGTGCCATGTCCCCAGTGCCTTTGCTGGGGCAAGTGAAAACCCCACCCATGGGTTAGACTCCAAGCATCATCATTTCATCATTATGTCTGTCTCTGGTAGCTTGTTATATGGCTGGCTGGGTGGGTGGATTAGGGCTTTAAGCCCTGCATTTTTGCACCTTGTGGGTTAATTAGGACAAGCAGGGACCATGACAAAGAGATGAAGGATGAAAGTAACTTGTTGCATAAACTAAGTGTTAGACTAGTAGCTCACACAATGAGTAAAAATACAGTTATGCTCATTAGGCAGTGTTCAAGCCCAGGCATGGCGCACAAGGATATGGGTATCCAGCAGGTTGAAAAGACAAAAACAGGCATGGCTCAATGGGTGGTGGTGGTGGTGGATTAGGGCTTTATGTCCTGTTTTTCTGCACCTAATGGGCTAATTAGGACAGGTAGGGACCATGGCAATGAGACGAAGGATGAAACAGCCATTCAGCATGGCTCAATGGGTGTCAGGCAAGCCACAACTGGCGTCATGCTCAAATGGCCCAGCTGGAACACTCTTAAGTTTAATCACATACAATTGTAGTCTTTCTTTGTGCAATATTCAACGGTTTAATGCTGTAATTCGCAACATGTTTTTTTTTTTACATATCTTTCCATTTTTAGTTTGCAATTTCATGTCTTATTTCAGGTGCCTAGTGAAAGATTTTGAGCAGCGAGGATTCGCCAAAGATCTTTTGGAACATTCCTTTATAACTCAGGTCCCTGAAGATGCAACAGAAGTAAGATAAATATGAAAGTGTGGCAATAATTTCACTTAAAAAATATTAATAAAAATATTAGGGCTTTACGTCCTCTATTTCTGCACCAGTTGGGCTAAATTATTTTTTGGTAGAACTTGATGAACAAATGTGAATGAAGGATGATAAATTGTTATACTTCAAAGAATGATGCAGTTCTTGGTTTCCCTCCAACATTGCTAAAACATGTTTTGACAGAGAAAGCCTTGAACAGGGTTTTCCCTTTCTATGTAGCCACTTAACTTTCATGAAGGGAAATTATTGAAGTGTTTTTGATGCACGAACAGTTCAGTGGCTACTCATGGAGCAAGTATGGGGCTTCCAGAATAGTCTTGAAATAAGCAGAAATGTTTGAGAATTGAATAATGCTGGCTAGATGTTAAAAAAGTACATTCTTTTCTGAGAAAACAACCAAAAGTTTGGCCTTTTTCACCATATTTGACGTGTGGTTCTTGACCCAATACAGCCCCAAATGTATATCTATCTATAGATCTATCAACAGAGGGCACTGATAGCTGCTATTTTCAGTGCCTCTGGTGATGAATATAAGAAATACAATAACTGTTCAATCATGGGATGTAGCCAAATCGGATTCAAAAGCTTGAAAAAGAAAATTGGAGGACTCAGGGCTCAAAAGTTTCGTAACTGGTCCGTTTCTCTCAGAGACATGAGGTGCATTATTTTAAACTCATCAACCTTAAAGAAACAAAATGGTGATTTCTTTCCAGATTAAATCAAAACTAATTGAACTCATCAAAGAAACTGGAAAGATTCTGCATGAACCGTATGTCACTACTAAACACGGAAAACTCAGGTCGAAACGGAAATCCGGCAGGGCTCCCATATCGGCTGTCGATGATCTCGCTACATTGGAAAATCTGGAAGAGGTTGTTAATTATTTCCAAAGTTGACTTAATATTTATTTGAAAATACCAGGTCTAGGATTATATAAAGTAAAAGCATGATTAAGATGGGTATAATTTTTGTGTGTGTTATGGAAATTTAGTTAGTGAATCAAATTATTCTGGGTCAAAAATGTAGCATCTTTGTAACTCAAATTATTAATATTTCCATAACAAACTTTATCCTATTGATAGGGATAAATACTAGTTGATATTCATATTATATATTAGTACATGTTATACATATTATTTCATGTCTCTCATATATTTAATGCACTTCGGTACGTAATGTCTTTTTCTTTCGCAGAACGTCATCGTCAGTCATCTTGAGACGCGTTATAACAAAGGACAAATTTACACTTACATCGGAGACATTCTATTAGCAGTTAATCCTTTCACACCACTGACTATATACAATGATGAGGTAATTTATGAAACATTAATTATTATACTGAATTATATAAATAAAGTCAAATGGGTTCTCAAAAAGAGAAGAAGAGGGGGAAGCGGTTTGGGATCTTCAAAAACAAAAAGCAGGGGTTGGGGGGTGTCTGAAAATCTTCAGGTCCAGTTCAATTGGTTCATTATAAGCAGGTCCATAATTACCCATTATGTTTGTTTATCGAGAACAAAAATGTGGGATCACCAAAACATCTGGAATGACAGGAAAAAATTTCACTACATGATTGTTTTTTTTGCATTATCGTTTCATCAAATCGAATATTGTTTATATCTATCACCACGTTATGTTTTGCATAATCATACTTCATACAGAGATTTATTTATTTACAGTACTCGAAAATGTATCGGAACGCCAACCGAGCCGACAACCCGCCGCACATATTTGCCACGGCGGATCATAGTTACCATACTTTGATGCACAACAGACATAATCAGGTATATTGATGCATAACAGACATAATCAGGTATATTGATGCGTAACAGACATAATCAGGTATATTGATGCGTAACCGACATAATCAGGTATATTGATGCGTAACAGACATAATCAGGTATATTGATGCATAACAGACATAATCAGGTATATTGATGCATAACAGACATAATCAGGTATATTGATGCGTAACAGACATAATCAGGTATATTGATGCATAACAGACATAATCAGGTATATTGATGCATAACAGACATAATCAGGTATATTGATGCGTAACAGACATAATCAGGTATATTGATGCATAACAGACATAATCAGGTATATTGATGCATAACAGACATAATCAGGTATATTGATGCGTAACAGACATAATCAGGTATATTGATGCGTGTCCGAGTTATATCTCAGCTGCATTGTTGTGGAATCAATATTAATGTATGAGAACAATGGAGAGAAAAAGTAACGGAGCCTACAGGGGGCACTACGATTGTAGTACATAAAAAGATAATGAGATGACGTCAATACACCATTGTTGCATGGATGAATAATGTAGATGATGTCATCAAACAGTACTTATCCGCTGTTAGTGTGGTACTTTTTCTCCCGATTAAATGTATTTTCTTGAATGTAGGCAACTGATCTCAGGGTCCCTGTATATTGATTTATTTTTTTCGCGTTTTCAGTGCATTGTGATCAGTGGAGAATCTGGAAGTGGAAAAACACAAAGCGCTAATTATTTGGTTCAACAACTTACACTACTCGGCAGGGTAAGATGCAAAACTTGGGCACTGATTTCATTTTAATATGAGAAATAAATAAAATAAATAAATAAACAGGAAGGAGGAGAAACGATGAGTTACCATGGCAACAGTGCTGTGTCATTTGTCAAGGAACTCTCTTGACCGTCCTGTCAATAACTGGATTATTGCCACAGCATTGTGTCAGAAGAAACTTTGACAAACAAATATCTTTATGGGATCATTTAAGAAAAAACTAATAGACAAATTATATAATTATAAGCCAAGATTTCTGTGCTTCTACAGAAGTTTAAAAAAAAATACCTACTCAAGATAATGTCTTGCTCTCAAGAAAAGATATTGCCACATCTACGTTAGAATTTTTACTAACATTTTAGACGTTTTCATTGTTTCTGAAATGATTGACCCTGAAGCCAGTTTTGAAAACTGCGTTAAGGGCCTATCTCACATAGCCGAGTGACAATGCTGAGTGATGCCGAGTGCCTCATAAATCAGGCAGTCGGGAATACTCGGCTTTGCACGCCGATCACTCTGGAAAAGCTCAGAAATACTCGGCAATACTCGTAGACCGATCGTGACCACTCTGGGTTGGTAGAATAAGGACCCACACATTTCATGTCATGTCACTTTATATGACAAAAACAAAGGCTGACTTATTTACTGCACAAACCTGTAATAAAAAAGGATGAATCAGATGTTCTAGACAAAATTGTTTATGTCTTTATGATATCATTGGGTACAATTTTTGAATAACAAAAGCTGATAAGCTTTCCCAAAAGAGAAAATGTAATTTAATGAAATCCAACTTTACTTCAGGGGTCGTCGCTGTTTTATGGTTCAGAATTTGCGCCTAAGGTTTGATTGATAATTTTAGTAACCCTAGATCATATTTATAACTAGACATCTCCATGGTAACCCCTGTACCCATTCTCCTTAGTAGCCACACAATTCAACCCTAGGCCCAGGCAACCTTTCATAAGCATCATCCCAGGACCCACACATGCTGGATGTCGTTCGAATGAGATGTTAAATTGGCAGTCCCTTGTACTGAGTGTCTACATGGCCAAATATGTCATGTGCTTTTTCCATGAGAAAGATAAACGCATGGAAAATGCATGGTTTTTAGCTAATTACAATAAAGCAAAAAACTATGCATTTTCCATGCGTTTACCCAAACGCATAGATAACACACGTGGCACAATTGGCCATGTATGCTGAGGCAAGTAAATTTCGCACTTATGGGGTTAATGTGTAACATGGGTGGACTCCCCATCTCTCTTCCAGCTCATCAATCAACCCTCGATGGTGGCAAGAACTTACCTTAGAGGGCTGCATTTCCATACATATCTATCTACCTATCTATCTATAGATCTATCTATCTAACACACATGTATAGGCAATAAGAAACTTAGATTAATTATGATTGCATCAGTTAGTTCTATGCCTAGGCAAGCACTAAACCCCACCCTATGTATCATTTTCCCCGGTAGAGGCACACTCTTACCATTACTAAATAGATATATTTTACAGAAAAAAAAATTGCCATTTAATTGTTGCCAAGAAAATAAATATTACCTCTATTACTTAGTTTTGACTAATATTTTATTTAACTCTTAACTCTACTTTTTCATGCAAAGCAACAGAGTGTTTTATATAAGAGTCAGGTTTTTGGACAACAATCTCATTAGAACCCGACTTTCGTTTGAATTAAATCGCTAAAACGCATTAACAGATCGGCCTTAAAAGTTCATAGGTTTCCAAGGTTTCCAATGAAAAGTGAATATAGGTCTTACCAAAGGTAGAATACCAAAAGCATTCTACTGTCCTTTTCCCAATATCCCACACAAAATCTGTGAAAGTTGTGGTCTTCACCCCTCTGGAACAATATGGTTCATCACCATCAGTCTCAGAACTACATTTTAGTGACCTGTTTATCACACCCTGTCTGACTTTTGCTTTCAAACACTTTTGAAGCAGTTGGCCATCGATCCTGTTGTGGACATGTAAAACCATAAATGACCCCCTAACGGTAATTCTAAAAACATCCTTACAGATGTTTGCATGGCATGCTTTGGTTATCTGCCTTTGGTGTTAGTGAGCTTGAAAATGTACTCATGAAGTATAATATACCTTTTTTTATTCCTCAGGCTCAAAACAGAAGCCTTGAAGAAAGAATCCTGCAAGTGAATCCTTTGGTCGAAGCTTTCGGAAACGCCCAGACTGTGATTAACCACAATTCAAGCCGCTTTGGAAAATATCTCGAGATGACCTTCACGAGTAATGGCAAGGTCATGGGAGGTAGGGTCAAGGTCGTTTATGATTGACACAAGCATTATATCATGTGTCAATAGAACAAAAAGAGAGCAGTAAAAAGCCAATCTGAGAATATTTTTTTTTCAAAGCTGCGGAACTTTTGGCCATAGATATATCATATTAAGTTCTTTACAAATATTTATTATATAGATATTGGTGTGCTATATTATGTATTTTTCAGCTCGGTTGTCAGAATACCTTCTTGAGAAATCGCGAGTTATTCATCAATCTCCGTAAGTGTGGACTATCAGTGATAGCATCTCATCATTACATTTACTTACCGTTTCGTGACAGTCACATAATCTCATGAAGTTTTAGAATAGTGACATTTTTCATGCGTTTTCATTCAACTGTTAATGATCAATTATATAAACTCCAATTAAATAATTTATTTATTTGATTCTAGGGGTGAAAGAAACTTTCACATATTCTACTACATTCACGCCGGTCTGTCCGTTGATGATGGGTCCAGCAAATTTTATTTGAAATCATCCCAATCATACAGGTATATGCTATTATGATTGTTTTGAAATACACAGATTATATATAGTATGAAGTATTGTGAATTAGTGATATCAATGTAATATGCATAGCGTAAAATATGTACTTATTTACCTGTTAGGCCTATGTGGATCATAAAGAATTAAAATGTATAATAAATTTTACTGTCTATGTAAATTAAAGAGCACACCACACATGTTCACATGGTCAAGGAGTCTATTCCGTGACCTTGTCAGATGAATTTGTTGGGGATTGCGACTGCTGCCCCCTTGGTCAATGGATAGCCTTGCAGGTGCTGTCCTCTGGTGGAAGAAAATGATGCATGGGCCAATCAGAAACCAGCTTATTGGACACTGTCACACCATATTCCAAATATGGCAGGGCCTTCTCTGTTCCTGTTTCAATCAGAAAGGGCTTGAATATAACCACACAAAACGGAACCATCGCAGGCAAAGGGTCTCTGTACGGTCCGCAGAGACCTTTGCCAGCGGGAAAATGCAGACAATCAGCAGTTCATTGATACAGATGTTTCTTCAACTTCCAAATTGGAGATGTACTTGGCATTTTGTGTTAAATGTTTTGGGTTAATATTTTTGGGTTTAGTGCAGTATAGCATACCCAAATATATGCCTATATTTGGCATCCATGAAACATGAAAATAATCACTATTTCTTGTCAATATTTATCCTGGCAAACAATAAGAATACTATTTGTGTCGAATAGCGGGGGTTTGGGGGTGGCCGCCTCCGATTAAAAGAAAATTTAACGACTTTGAAAATGATCACCACCATCGTTAGTGTGTGAGGTCATCCACTGAATTCAAGCATTTTTACGTCATAGGCCTGGCAACGAGACTCGCTAAATATGATCATAAATTTGGGTCCGCCATACTGCACCTTTTCCTAATTTTTTTTTCACCTACCGTAATTGGAAGAAACACGTTTCTTCCAAGAACCGCACATACCATGTGTCGATTTGTAAATGTAGAGAAATATATTCATTTTATCATCCTAATTTATATTTCAGATATATGCAAGATATCAACCCGAACAGCGTAGATTCCTCAGCCATGTCCATCAATCGCGTCAAATTTAAAACTCTTCAGAAAAGTTTTGAGACGATCGGCTTCAAAAGTCAAGAAATCGGTTCAGTGTACAGCATATTAGCTGGAATTTTGCATACTGGAAATGTTACTTTTGTTGAAAGAGAGAAGAAACATCAAACATTATGCGCAGTTGGAAATATGGACCTCCTGAAAATAGGTATAACTCAAGTCACATTTGGCAAATTGAATATAAATGTGAAGAAAATATTTTAACATTTTAACATGATTATTGACTGTGGCACAAATGTCTTTTTAAAGCGCACAGTCCTGATTTTTGGCAGCCTATAAGACTGAGTACTATTAAATATTAACCGGAGTCTTGACTTTTTATAAGTTTCGAATCTGAAATCAATAAAAGTATAACAGCAATTAGGTTTTTTCCATGTACATTTCTCATCAATATTATTATGGTTATTTCACAGATCTCAAGCTTAACTTGTTGTGTGGAATATATCAATATGTGCGCATAGTATAGTTCTTTCTGTAGTGTAGTCGATATCCATACTTTGTGAAGGCCAATATTAATGTATTTTCAGAGTCTATTTTCCCAAATGTTATTATTTCTATTTACAAAGTGATCAGAATTAATTTCATTGTTACACCCGTTTTGACAATTTAGTAAAATAAAAATCATAATATTATTATTTTTGATTGTTCGCTCCAGTTGCGGAACTTTATGGAGTGGATGCAAAAGAGCTATCGGATGCACTAATCTGCTCAGGGATGGTAGCGAGAGGGGAGACCATCGTCCGAAATAACAGCGTTGAAGAAGGGAACAACATTCGAGACGCCATGTCGAAAGCGATGTACGGTCGATTGTTCAGTTGGATCGTCAACAAGACAAACGCTTTACTCAAACCTGCATCTGCCAAAGACTCGGAGTAAGTGGTGTTTGACTATAAACTCCTCAAACTAGTTGTGTTTTTGCAGGTCAGATCATTTACTCAAACCTGCATCTGCCAAAGACTTGGAGTAAGCGGTATTTGATAGTCACAATTCATAATAAACTACTGAAAAACTAAAATTAATTTGTGGGCCCTATCAATGTCATTCATTATTTTGAAAAATAAGTTAATTCAAAGTTTATATAGTGTATTCATGTATGCAATGGACTGAGCACTGTAGTTTCAGATTAAATTGACTTTATTTGTGTCAACTTATTTCTTAGGTGGTTTTATATACAACTTTTGTTGTACTCTAGATCTAATAACCATTTAACTATTAAAAAACCAATAATAAATATACCCTCCAAATTAAATTACCAATCTCAATCAGAAAAATTGTCTCATTAATTCAAAACTTTCATGACGATTATAGTCATTATTAGATTAATTATTTATTTTTCTACCAAAGACTCGAGTGTAAGTGGTGTTAGACTATAAACTTCTCAAACTAGTCGTGTTTGCAGGTCAGATCATTTGCCTTATATTACATGTATATTGAAAAACAATTTGATTTAAATCTGTATTATTGAAAATATTGCATTCCTATGCTAATAGACTATTATCTGAGCCCAATTTCTTAGCAGCCTGAATCGGAGTCCACCTTAATTCACACAGTCTCAGAATTTTTATCAAAACAACTCGATCTTCGACTGGCTTTAAAAGAGAAAAAAACTGGCTTTGGTTGAAGAAGATCCTGATTTCCTAAGACCCCATATCACTCTATTAATAACTATAACCTCTAGCCAGGGAGAAATGTGTCATTAATTAAAGCTTTTATGATAACTAGTCATTATTTGACACATTATTTATTTATTTTGCAGCGTGGAAAACTTCGCAATAGGCATCTTAGACATCTTCGGATTTGAGAACTTTGAAAACAACTCATTCGAGCAACTCTGCATCAACATCGCCAATGAACAGATACAGTACTACTTCAACCAGCACATCTTTGCATGGGAACTGGTATGTTATTCTGCTGAATGAATTATTTTAAAATTGTTTATTGTAATTCAAGCAAACAAGGCTATGCCCCAAAGCTGGTAAAAATCTGACTGGGGCAGTAGAAACTGTACCGGCCATTTTGAAAAATAATTTGACAAATAATGAATATTGCATTATGTTAATGCTATTCGCATTTAGGATAATAGTTTATGACAGCCTGATTAGTCAGTCCGCTTGTAACAGCCAAAAGAAATTGTTTCGAAAGAGCATATATATTCATATATATTTTTGTCAATCGTGTTCATGATAGAAAAGTACCACATCTTCTGCATTCAAAACATGATCTTAATTAAATGAAACAAAATTATTACACATTTTGATTCAATCATTTTTATACATTTCTGTCTACAGCAAGAGTACACGAACGAAGGCATTGACGCGAGTGTGGTTGAGTTTGTGGATAACCGACCAATCCTTGATATGTTCCTGGTCAAACCGATCGGTCTTTTGACGTTACTCGACGAAGAAAGCAACTTCCCCAAAGGCTCTGATGTTTCTCTTGTTGGTGAGAATAAGATTATTGTATTTTATTGTATTATAATATTTTAATGTGCTGTAAATATTTTCCATGTTATGTTTTATTGTATTGCGGTCAATGAGCTACTCTAACACTACGTTAGCCATAGGAATTGGAGGGAAGTGGGGCTAGGAGCCCCCCCCCCCCTTCACTGGCTAATGTTAAAGTTTTCTGATGTATCTAGAATCTTTTTCTGTAAATTTGAAAGATATTCTGGTGAATGACGTCATTAGATATGCATCAAAATGCACCCATGTTGTGGCACACTTGAAGTGAGTAATGTAATGCATGAAGTATCACTCGCAAAATTGCTATGCTATGTATGTGCATAACAAAAATTGGAGAAATGATAAATAAGTACATGGCCAAATGTGCCACATGCATTTTCCATGAGAAGGATAAACGCATGGAAAACGCATGGTTTTTAGCCAATTATAATGAGAAAAAAACATGCTTTTTCCATGCGGTTATCCAAACGCATGGAAAACGCACGTGGCACAATTGGCCATGTATTAACTGCAAAACGCATTAAGATAATCATACTATATGGTGGCTCACACGCTAGCGGCATCAAATGCCTTAATGTGGGTCTCCATGGGTTCTCATAATGTATTTTTGTATTAATCATTCATACTGTACTGCATTTCTGTTCGAATAATAGTTGTCTGTATCTCTATCTATCGCAAGGGAAATTCATTGGCAATAATGAATTGGAATTTTGTAAATACAGCAAATTGTTTAGAATGTCAATTAAACTGATATTCATATTTTGATTTTCATGTTTTCAAAATTTTTTCAGATAAGTTCAAACAGAACGTCAGATCGGAACACTTGACGTTTCCCAAATCGCAGCAACTTGGTTTCGTCATAGACCACTATGCTGGACGGGTAAGAAAAAATAACTCATTCACGTAATAAAATAATGCGTTCTGTGTTACGATTATGACATTTAGTATTTAAATTATTTTAATGACTGAAAACCAATTAAAAATGATTGTAGCAATAGTAAACCAAAATCCTGACAATTAAACATCCTGGTGGAATATTACGATTTAAAGATTGTACTTTAGCATTGCAATTTCTTTTAATTTACAGGTAGAGTACGGCGCCACAGGATTTCTAAATAAAAACCGAGACCGACTCGCTGGAGAAATCATTAGCGTCTTGCGAATGTCTCAAATTGCGCTCGTCAGAACCTTATTTCATAGTCCCATCACGAAAACAGGTAAAATCATCATTGAAATATTTTTACTGTTGATTCAAATTTACTTAATTTGAACCCAAATTGAAGTCTTTTGTAACCAGTTGTCTTAAGTTTGTGTCAAAAATATGATGTTCATAAAAAAAATTAAAATAACAAATTGTGCCACCTTGCGGAAGAGGCCTATAGTCAATTATATAACAGTTTATGATGTTTATTTTTTTCAACCTTGTCTGGTCTGACTCTGTGTATAATCATGGAAATAATTAGACCAATTTTGGGTGTACTCTCAATACAGAGTTTATTTTCAGGAGAGAGACCCACTATGGTCTATGGTAGAGTAAATTAAATTATTTTAATTTAATACAAAAACTAACAAATATTATTTCATAAAAACATGCTATTTATATTATATAAATACTATACACTTATTCGGTGATAGTATTTTTATGTAATTCTCATGCGAAAATAAATATTTCAGATTTTGGTGGATTTTATTTTCTTGGTGAAAATACAGGTCGTGCACTGTATATTATAAAGTTGCTTGAATATATATATGTATTGCCATCCAATGAAAATATTGTTGAAAATATTACAATCTATTTGTCATATGAAAGTTGTAACTAATAGAACTAAACAAATGCATGCATTGGTTGGTTTAGTTTTATTTAAATAAGATAAAGGAGTTTTATCTTTATTTTACCAATTATGCATCATGCTACTAACATTCATTAATTAAAACAATATAGACTGCGTTACAGCAACCCTCAACAAAAAGGATGATACTGTTATTTCAATAAAAATATGTTACAAACCATCCATGTAATTCTTTGATTCTATAATATTCTATTCTTATTCTATTCTATTCTTATTCTATTCTATCGTATTCTATTCTATTCTATATCCTATTCTATCCTATTCTAGTCTATTCTTTTCTTCTATTCTATTATAATTAGGCTCTGCATTCTTTCTCGTTGTTATCTTCAAAAGTAAATCTTTGCATTGCTAAGAATTAATTAACCATCCAAACATATTTTGTCTTATGAACATTTTCTATGTTATTTTGTTGTCTACAACATGAATTACTTCTTGTGAACAATAAATGTTTTCTTTTTGACGAATGCTATCCTTGTAGATGATCGAACCTCTTACTGAGCAAACCTTTTTTTCTTTTTGCCAGCTACAATCATTTCAATAATGTAAGAATAGTTTGTGCTAATCTCTGTTTTGTTTTAATTTTTGTTGTGTATCTATTTTTTTATAGGCAACCTAGCATACAACAGTCTCGGTTCAACTTACTCTTCGACAATTAACTCGCCAACGGGGTCGGTCGGATCGTTGGTTTCTGTGCGATCTGCATCTAATGTAAGTCAGATTCTCATTCCTATTTACAACAAAATATTTTAGTAGGCCGGTTGCTCGGTAATTTCTGTTACTGATAGAATGGACACAGTCAAAAGTTTTAGAAAAATATTTAGGGCTGTTCCATTTTAAAAAGAGACGTGGTGGACAGGAACATTTTTAGATCCATCCCCCCTGAATTTTGTTTTTTGACAGACCCCCCCCCCCCCTTTATTCTACATTAAGATATTGTCCACCCCCCCCCCCCCCCCCTTTTTAAATGGAATAGCCCTTGCACACTTATATATTTTGATGCGAATATAGCAACAAAGCTAAATTTCTACATTCATAACTAATTAATACTTCTATACTTTGTTACTCTGTCTTGCATTAGGTGGTAAGTTCTTGTAACGAGATACGTTGTCTTTTCTTGTTATTTTGTAAATATTTTATATGTAATTTCTCTAAATGTGCGTGTAATTACACAATTTGTGTGACTGTCATATGTATGGTGTCACAATGTCCGAGTGTGACTGTATTAGTGAATGCTGATCCTAATGTCATTATTTAAATTATTCACTAAAGTAATATATAAAAATATAAATATATTTGTAAAGTGCCTCTTTCAGAAAATATTTCTTGGAAACATTATTTAAATGTCATAATAATATTGCCAAGAAGATGCTACAAACTAAAAATTTACTTTTAAATCAGTTTTTGACAATTTTATTTTTTACCAAAAATAATTACTCCTTTTTTTAACCATGAAGTAACTAGTTTTATCCATAATAATTCAAAAAATTTAAAAAAAAATTGAATTTTTGTTTACCTTAAGTATTGAACTATCTCTCTTTTTAGTTTGATATAATTAAAGTAGATCAGGTCACAATTATGGGGTGTAATTTTGAAAAAGTAAAATCTTGCAGTAAATTACAATACAACTTTCAATATGAAACATGCGCTTTATTAAATTAAAAAATATATATGCTGAAAGATTGATAAATGTGCATTAGAGGACTTCTCGTGCGCATACCATACACGGCCAAATTTGCCACGTGCATTTTCCATGAGAAGGATTTAACGCATGGAAAACGCATGTGGCACAATTGGCCGTAGTAGGCCTACATTTTGAAATACACTTTCATACTTTCCATACGACTAAGTTTGATAATTTTTCATTTTCTCCTTCAGCCGACATCAGCCAGTCAGTCTCGGAATCAGCAAACCATTTCTTCGTATTTCCGATATTCTCTGATGGATCTCTTATCCAAGATGGTGGGAGGCACTCCGCATTTTGTTAGGTTTGTGTGATCTTCACATTTAGATATGCCATGTATCACTCCTGTACATGGCCAAATGTGCCACGTTTGTTTTCCATGATAAGGATAAACGCATGGAAAACGCATGGTTTTTAGCTAGTTATAATGAGGCAAAAACCATGCGTTTTCCATGCGTTTATCCTTATCATGGAAAACGCATGTGGAACATTTGGCCATGTAGACTCAAGTATTTTCTTCATATTTTAATTATACCATAAGGGAATACATACCAATGTGATGCTGATGAGACGGGAATATATAATAATGACGGAGACACTCGAAGCTAACCGACTTAGCAAGGCTAATTCACTTACTCCATGGTTACTGGAAGATATGGAAAATAAAGCATAGTAAATAGTTATATATCAAGCTGGTTTGTCTCTAGATTTAGTACATTCAAATAATTTTACAAACCAATGCTATGTTCTTGTCTCATGATATTTACCATTGCAAGCCCATTTGTGTGCAAAAATGCACTATGAAGTTACAACTAATATTATAGAGTTTTTCATGCCATCAAAAATTCACTATGTAAACAAACCAAGTGATGACATCACAATACTCAACAATGGGTGATGATGTCATTTCCATTGTGTTCCCAATGTTTTGGTCTGCATTTTCTTTCAATGCATGATTTTTTTTTTTTGGTAAATTAACACCCGACATAATCATTACAAATTTATTGTGCCTTGATTGAACAATGTGATTTTAAACCATTTGATGAATTTTCAGAAAATTTTAATTTTGACAGCTTTCAATGAAGATTAAAACAAACTCATAAAAAAAAGATCAAGATACTACAGCTAACATTTCATTATATGTAACATTCCACATTCACTTTATAATGTCTGATTGAAACTGCCTCTCCACTTCAGGTGCATCCGACCAAACATAGAAAACAGTCCGGGATACTTCGACCAAGAGAAAGTGCAATTGCAGTTAAGATACACGGGCGTCTTGGAAACGACGCGCATCCGTCGTCAAGGTTACTCACATCGCATTCCATTCTCAGAATTTTTGAAAAGGTGATATTCTTTTCATATTTTCATACATACAACAAATTTTTAATCAAGGTGCCATGTCATTACATATCCAATTTTGTAGTACTTTAGGCTAGAAATAAAAATATACTGCATGATAGGGCAACGACATGTTCAAACTTTCTTGTAATGTCAAGACAATTTAATACCAGACACGACTGAATCTGGAACCCAAATGTACTTTTGCATCACATATACTCAATATTTAACATTATCCTGAGCAATGTAGTCATATCAGTTATATTATCTTTATCCCACCGTATAGAGAATGTAAGTAAATCGGATTCAACTATCACAAATTCTGAAGCTTCTTTCCAACTACATTCTTTCCATTCGTGAATCACAGTTAATCGTTACTTTAGACTCATGTGTATTAGGATAAAGTCTGTGTTTTAAATATGATGTTTTCTACTTACTCATTAGTAAGACTTGGATTATTTCTTTTCCAGATATTACATCCTCGGCTTCACTTTTAACGAGAAGGTCAGAGTAAACCGCGAAAGTTGTCAGATTCTGCTTCAGAAAGTTGGTCTGAAGAACTGGGCTATGGGAAAAACTAAGGTAATAAATATTGTTAAATAATTCGACACTATAATATTATTAATATCAAGATTTTCTGGTCAGATCTTATTGTAATGAACTACAGGTGTATATTATATGGGACTGTAAATATGTCTTTGCTTAACCAGATTTTGTATTTGTATGAAAAAAATATGTTAGTCGTTAATGAGAGTATCTGGAATGTTTATGCTTCATAAGGCCACATTTATTTGATCTTTAGCTTGTCAGATCCTATCAGGCTAATTTTAGTGGGTCAGTCCGACTCAGTCGTTCTAAAATGGAAAAATTTGACATTTGTCATATTGGCGGATCCGAGAAGCAAAACATGAATAATTAAATAATTAGTGTCGCCTTAGGGTGGATCTTACTGTTATAGGCTACAAAAAACTTTTATCTATTTATTATTATCTTTAAGTACATACACCTTCTGCAAAAACAATCTGAGTTTTTGTCCTTAGAATTTGACGCACTCGAATTATCTGAAATTAATTAAATGGCCCATTATTATAGTCTTCTTAATCAAGGTAAAGCATACCTACTCAAGGAAATTTCCAACTCATATAAATTTTATTTAATTTTTTCATGAAGGTTTTCCTGAAGTACTACCATATAGAGCAGCTCTCTCAGTTGTATGAGAAACAGCATCGAGCCATCATCCATGCGCAGTCGGCCGTTCGGATGTGGTTGCAGAGGAGACGATATCTCAGGTTGCTTGAACAACGAACACTAAGTGCCACAACTGTCCAAAAGTGTAAGTTCTTTTTTTATATTTTCCAATTAAACTATAAGTTACATATATAATTTGGAGGTTACGACTACCGTGCCTCACTAAGAAAACTTACGGTCCGAAAAAAGGTAGTTGTAACGCCTTCGCACAGTTCAGCGGGTGCATCTTCTGATGAATCGCTAAGTCTGATTGGCTGAACAGCCGTTAAATTTATTTTATTTTTTTCTTTCTGCGCTTCAAGTCATGGAAAATACAAATAAATTGAGAAACACTTTATTTTTATTCTTTTTGAAAAAAGGAAAACCAACAAATTTTTTCAATTATTTATTGGTAAAACAAGAACATAGTTTAATTAATCTATGACACTAAGTAATTATAATTACTGCACACCACATACAACAAATACACCAATTATGGAATCGTGCAAAAAATATTTGTTATATTGAATAATCAAACTATTTATCTGAATATATAATATGCATACACCTAAGCCAATAATCTAATACCGAGGATGCCTCATTACCATAACTGTCATATTATGATTGACAATGTCATATATTAATGACAGCTGTCACTCCAGCATGACAACACTCAAGGTTGTGACATATATGGCCCATATTATGTAGCTATCATGTCACTTTCATGTACAATTAATTTACAAGTCAATCTGTCAGATGAACATGGTATTAGTTCAGGCATTAAATTTCTGCTTTCTATTAAATATTGGCATTTATGTAAAATGTAAAGTGCTATTAAAGTCATAAAAATGAAAGATGTATTTCATATACATATGACTGGAATTCTAATTTTTTTTTTTGTCAATATAGGCACACCAGTTTTTCATACTGTAATATTTATGAAACATTTATAAATACAATATTAATATCAATAAATTTCAATATTTAATCTTAATGTGATAAACCATCACCAGCCTAATTAAGTAACTATGAACTTAATAATTTTCTTTTTTAGTCATTAAATTTTAGCCTAATTATTTAATTGGTACCAAATTTAATGAAACATATCAATGTGACTATCAATTTCATATTAATAATTTACAATTTTAACTGAAATAAACACATTGTATGAAGACTATATATATATATATATATATCAAAAGTTTAGGAATTTTGTTGACATTTATACCGTTTTAACACCGAATAAAAATGTGACAAAGTTTGAAAATGATATTCCCATAAATGGCAAAATGTGACATTGAGATCCCATGTAGTAATTACATCACCTGTTACAAGAGTGCAGGCTTATGGGCAGTGCATCAGTGTAACATGGGGGAGGGAGGGGGGCACTCTCAGTTTATATTGTTTCAATTTAAAAGTTGCTTTGGGAGACGTTATAATCAATGGCCACACTAAAAAAGATACAAAGCTGGTAAAAATAAACCAAATAATTATTTTATGGCAATAATATGCCACAAATAAATGGCAATTACTTATGGTCACTCCATTTTGTATACATTTATATTTTCCTCACTAAAGCTGGATTCTTTTTTTAAATTTGAAAGTGGCAAAGTTATGGTAGATGTAGATAAGTTTGTTCAGAAAATAATTTAACTTTTTCTTTTTATTGAGTAATTTATTTTAGTACTAAATAATTTTGAATATGAAAAGTTTGCTTTATATAACATTTCCCTTAAATATTATATACACTGTTTTATTTCGAAATATATATTCTGATAATTATCTAATCAAAACATTTACGTCATTAAATTGAAACAATATAAAATATACAGGACTTAAAGTTGTTCTACAAGGTATCATTATGATAGTAAAATGTCTGTTTAAAACATAACACATCAATATATCATATTTAATACAATACAATAAAAACAATTAAGTAAGGCAATTACTTTCTGATAGTGCCCCCCCCCCCCCCCAATGGGCCCCTTCTCTCATCTGACCATTCACCTTATATCAATATAGAGGCAGGGAGGGAGCCAGCTGAGTTCAGAGTGTGTAATACTACATACCAGACCTCTGTATGGATATACAACATATTGTTATATTGGCTTGTGGATTAATATAAATATTCTGATTGTTTTACACATAATTCTAGGTGTAAACATTAAATTCTACTACATACCAGACATGAGGTATTGCTGACTCGATTTGGAGACATTTTATTAATGGCAGACATTGGATTAAGATGTATTGAAGTCACTTACTAAGATTATGTGGTTTTTTACCATTGATTAGTTCTTATTTGATTTGATGAGACTCCAATATACAACATTGGAAATTACTTTAGATGAAACTTATGATTATTAAATATAATAATAATAAAAATTTTGTTGCGAAATTGACTCAGGATATAGTATTAATTACATGAACACATGGAATGGATTTATGAATATTTCATCTTTTGCATGCGATTTTCATAGACTCTAAAAACTTATCACAAATTAGCCAAATTAAAATGGTTCATCTCAAAAGAGGCCAGCCTCAAGTTGAGGGTAAGTAAAAAACACTATTATGTAAAAAAAATACTGCAGTTGTTGTTGGTTTTATTTAGGAAAAATTATAATTTAAGTGGAATTAATCATTCGTCTGTTTTTGGTCAGTGAGCACCAGCGGCCTACTGTTGTATTATAGCTACACTCTTTTTGTGCAAATTGAGTTATTGCACACCGACCGCTCCATGTGAGATCTGGATATATAGGTCCAATAGGTCCTGAGTCCAGTAATGCTCTAATCTAATATAATATTACAATTTATTAATTGTGAAGTGGTCTTAAAAGTGAGGTGGTTAATTTAGTGTTCTGCTGCATTTTGCAATTAATTTACAAAATGGGACAAACATTTAATTCCTGCTGATATTACTTTTGTTATGTTTTGTGTTATGTTTGAGAAAGTTTTGAATAATTTCAGTTGATACACTGTAACTTCTAAAGAAAACACATCAACAATAATTATATTACCAGTAAATTTTCAAAAATATTGTGTAGGGAACAGAAAAAAATTATAGTGTGGGAATTTCAATCAAACTTGAAAGAGTTAAACTTGGACAAAGTAATTTAAAAACGTCTGTGCTTCACATATTTTCTGAAACTGTTTGTTCAATTTGCAGTTCTTCGCTTAATTTATTTCCGTTGAATATGTTCATAAATATTATATCTCAATTTACTCCTTGCTTTGGTGTGTAACATTATTAGCAAAGTGTTATCCATTGCATCATGGAGTGACTCTTTGGTGTAATAACGAACGCTACGCTACTTGGGCGAGAGGTCCTTGGTTCGATTCCCGGATGGAGCACTTTCCTCAAGACATGTTACCTTGATATAAGTACTATTGTGTATTAGTTTGTCTTAAAGTTCCTATTTCTCCTGATTCAGCATATACAAATAATTATATAAACCAACTCTCCCTTCTTGTCTTATGATATTTTTACCATTACAGGCCCACTTGTGCACAAGAATTTAATTTTGAGTCACAATAAATAATATAAATTTAGTTTTTCATGCCATCAAAGATTTAGTATGTAAACAAGCCTAGTGATGACGTCACAATACTGAACAATGGTGATGTCATTTCCATTGTGTTTCAAATGTTTTGGACTGGGTTTTCTCTCAATGTATGATATATATATGTGTTGTAATTATTGGCCAACTTATACAAATTTAGTGTGTCCTGGTAAATAATAGCAATTTTAAACTATTGGATAAAATGTTATAAAATGTCCATTTTGACAGATAGTGCAGCTTCAAATAATGTATGGTTACTAGTTTAACTGTCAGAATTCCTGTTACCACCACAGGAAACTATATTACAATTTATCCACACATTGGTGAAGGATGAGTGTGTTTCTTGCGATGGTACAAGGAATGAAAGTTTGATACCATACACCACAGCGAGCCAACTTTTTTAAACATTAGGCCCACAAACCCACATGATAAATTGTACGAGTCATAAACATTAAGTCATCAATTAGATTTAAGCAATCATTTTTCTTTCAGATGCCAAAGGTTTTCTTGTCCGCAAGCGTTACCGTCCAGTCCTAGAGAAACGTCGACAAGGGTTAATCCAATTACAAGCGCATGTCAGAGGATTTCTGCAGAGGAGGAGATATGCGAAGCTCAAAAAAGAGACCAATAAGAACACTGTGATGGTCCAGTCAAGTAAGTCAGCTTAATTGTTTTTATTATCACCTCTTACGATTTAGAATAATATTTATAATTACTCTGGTATTTTTTCTTAAAACCAGTCATCAGACGCGATAAAATGATAATGAAATGTGAAGTCAATTCGATGATATATTATTAGATTTATATATATATTTATTTTCTAAGCAAGAAAAACATAATATGTGTTGTCCCCCCACTGCGAACCAATCTCTATTGTGTCACGTATAGAATCCTTCCTGCATGTATTTTTGCCACTTCATAAAGGAAGATCTCTAGTTAAATTGCAAATGACCTTTAATTGACATTAAGTAACTCAAATTAGAGCAATAATAGTTATATATCATAGAAATGAGCACCGTGTTGACTTCTTTCAGTTGTGAGAGGTTTTCTCAGTCGACAGAGAGTACGTCGATTAAAGATGGCAACAGGAGACAAGTACATGGAAGCAGCCATCATTTTGCAGAAGAATTTCCGGATGTGGAAGGCGCAATCGCTTTATGTTGGAATGCAATTGCAACAGACACAATCAAGCTCCAAAGCAGTGTCTTTCATGCAGCAGGTAAGCTTGGTAATAAGTTCATTAATCGGAAAAAAAATTGCTAGCTTATGTCAGCTCAATGAAAATTCAAGCATCTCACTGTCCTCCTAGGAATAGACCATTTGCTGACTGTAGTGTTTTTATTGCAATTGTGTAAAATTGAAATTAGATTGAATATATCACCAGTAAACAAAAAATTGACGAATGGACATATCAGATCAGTATTATGAGAATTGTTTGCGAAAAAGTTTTTGCATGAGACTTGCACATGAGTTTATTGGATTAAATAATATACATTTCACATGAAATGTAAACAAGAAATTATCTACTCATATTCGAGTAGCAAGCTATAGCCAGACAGTTCGGTTCAGTGGCAGGTAGAATCGTACAGCAGAAGTTATCTAGTTTTGTCTACGTCCAACAGTTTACTTGACAGGCCGTTTTGAAAGAAACTAACTGTACATATTCTTTAAAATTCATTTTAGGTTGAAACGTATGGAGATGACATGTACAACAACCAGAAGCAAGCGGTCGAAAGCGACCCAGACTCATCGAACTCCTTGAGCGATGAAAGAATGCATCACTTGCAGAGAACTAACGACATCAAAACACCGTGGACCACGCAAGATTCCACGTACTATGATTCCGTAAGTATAGCCTACTCGCTTTCTTTCATGTTATGTTCAGTTTGTAATGACCCTGGATATACTACTCATAACCTACATATAAACTGAGCTAGACCAATACTTAAACACCCTGCTATTCCTGCTGGTAGCGTGCTGGGCTTCCAACCACTGGATCCCAGGTTCAATTCCTGGTCGAGCCTAAGTTGGATGGCTGTTTCCTCCTTCGTCTCATTGCCATGGTCCCTACCTGTCCTCATTAGCCCATCAGGTGCAGAAATACAGGATGTAAAGTCCTAAACCACCCCACCCAGCTATTCCTGCCACTGAACCAAACAATCTAACTAAACTACTCCATAATCCATACTGATTGATATTTTACTGACCCCAAATGATGATTGGTATTTAACAACAGGGTATGTTTCACTAATGTTTGTGAATGGGGAGAAAAAGTAACGTATACAAAGCCTACAGTGGCACTACAACCGTAGCACATAAAATGACACATGGATGACGTCACACTATATAGATGACGTCAACAAAATGACCCTTTGTGGTACATATATGTAATTATTAAATTATCAGTGTTTATGCTAATTAGAAACTTAAGTTGAGCCAACCATAAGCTATGTATGGCTTCATTAGCTTCATGAAGTTTAAATTCATGAAGGTTTTCTTGTTTGTGGAGATCCATATTAGTAAAAGTTCTTCTCAAAGAAGCTTACATTGCCTGGGGGAAGTGTTCCCAGCAGAGGGGCTGACTATGACTTAGGGGAAGCTTTCCCAGCAGAAGGGCTGACCATATCTTAGGAGAAGCCCAGCGGAAGGGCTGGCGATGACCATGTGAAATGGTCGAAAGCTTCCCCTAAGCAATGTAAGTTTCCTGTGAAAAGAACTTCCATTAAGGTTGTTTTATAAAATTATCTTGCGTCTTTTAGCTTTGAGTAGTTGTTCCTAGCCCTAAATGACAAGAGTTAAACTTTCCATTGGTAGTGGTGGGTGGATTAGGGCTTTATGTCCTGTATTTCTGCACCTGATAGGCTAATTATGATAGGCAGAGACCATGGCAATGAGGTGAAGGATGAAACAGCCATATCCAACTAAGGCTTGAACATAAATCGAACCCAGGACCCAGTTGTTGGAAGCCCAGCACGCTACCACTGAGCTAGGCACCTACCCCTTTCCATGGGTGGTACTGTATGTTTAAATAAACATATGTACTGTATTTCCTTTGTACTTGTGCTATTTCAGTTGTCGGATGAAAACCAAAGAAAAACTAGTTCATGGAGCAGGATGCGCAAAGAGTGAGTCTAATTTTTCTTTTGTTTTATTACACGGATGCGAGGTGTAGTCCTACATTTTTTTTCAAACGTGAAAATTTTATGGATTTTTCTTGTTATTACTGATGGGTTTTTAGTCAATTAATATTTGAAAATATAGGTATATAGCCATTTCATACGTAACTGGTTATGGAATTTTCTTGTTTTTTACTGATGGGTTATCGGGTCAAAACAGACTTACAAATGATCTTTTTACTAACTTGCAAAACTACATCTGAAACTTATTTTTTCAAACATTTAGTTAGTTAGTTAGTGTTATTGTTTAATGCCTCATCAGCACCTGAGTGGGCTATGTAGAGGCTCTCTAGGGTAAGATTGATTATCTATAGTTGGTAGTAGAAACCAGAAGCATGGAAAAAATCTATAATTGTCTGCGTTGGATAGCTAGAGCAGCTTTAAAAAATGTAACTAGTATTAGAAATTTAGCAACATCTGGTAATAAACTCTGGCATAAAACTATTCATAATGAACCAACTACACAACAAAGGGCCTTTCATCTGAATATCCAATTATACCGCATAATCTACACACAAATACTGCGGTATTCCATATACAAGTTAACATAATTACATTTATTATGATACAATTATAATCATCCAATACAGCCTCACTCAAAACATGTACAAAGTTCATAGAAAACTATGCTGGCAATAAAAAAAAGCAAGCCTTGAAAAAATCACTCATGTATACAAATATTTCACATTTTGCCATTTTCTTAAGAAAGTAAAAATACATGTAAATGTGTTACCAGGCAAATGAAACAAATCACACGTCCCCAAGAAAAAGTATACTATGACAGCATGGTGGCCGACAATGACGAAAGGTTCGTAATTGGAGATTTTAATGTCCCCCTCAATATCAGCATGTGTTTTTATGATATTGATGCAGTACAGTATTTTTGTTGTTTTGATATCCCCTTCAATATATACAGCATGCATTTTAATGATATTGAAAAAATATTATCTTGGCTTCGATGTTGTTTCAAATTGCACTGTCTGTCAAATTTGCAATTTTCTTATATGCTATCAAACAGTTGAAAATTACCTTTATTAATCAAGGCACACTAAATTTGTGTGAATTAATGATTTTATAAGACATTAATTACTTAAAAATGAATTATACATTGAGAAAAAATCCAGACCAAAACATTTGAAACACAATGGAAATGGCATCATCACCATTGTTCAGCATTGTGACGTCATCACTGGGTTTGTTTACATATTGAGTTTTTGATGGCATGAAAAACTTCTATTTTATATTATTTATTGTAAATTAAAACTAAATTGTAGTGCAAAAGTGGGTATGTAATGGTGAAAAATATCATGAGACAAGAAGGCAGTATTGATTTATATCAATATTTTAATGTGCAAATTTGACAGACAGTGCACCTTTCAATAAGATATTGATAAATGTGCACTGTGTATACCCGACAGCGATTTTGCGGGTGATGATAATGACTTCTAGGTGGCATAAGCAAAACATTGACAGAGATATTGTTTATATAAGACTCAAGACAGTTTATTTGTCAATCATGTGACAGATATACATTATAAATAACCCATATAAACACAGATAACCCATAATAAAATATAACATGATCACAACAGAACAGGAGGATAGCCCTAAGACCCTACTTGGGTCACTAGCGAGCTACCCCCCTGTGTTTCAGAGGGAGCAGTGCAACATCAACTGTCCATACTTCACGCAAACATATTTAGTAATATGGACAATGAAATCATGAAAACACTTCAGGTCTTGTCTGATAATCTTATTTTAACATCTATTTTGCTGCCACAGTTCCGTAAACAATTCAAAGAGCAAAAAATAATTAAAACAAATCTCAAAGGAATAACTATAAACAATCCAGCAGATAACAACTATATACTATAAAACAACCTAAGAAAGCACATGATTGGTCAAACTCTGTTTTTGTCATGTTCAGTTCTTTACATCAGAAAAGTTGAGACTGTCCAATCACATGACTTGAAATGCATGATGTCATCTTGAACAGAGAGCATAAAAATAATTATGTTCAATGTAATTATTACAGTGATAATAATTCCTTCATTCGGAATGTTTTGAATGCACAATTAGACGTCATTATTATCTTCGCTGGCAGCTGAAACTTCGCTGTCGGGCAGTGCAGTACTATATTTTATTCGGTTTAAATATCTTCCTCAACATCAGCAAGTTGTTAATATGATATTGAATAATTCTTTATTTTATCTTAGACATTTTATCTTAGACATTACCTCTTTCTAAGACTTTCTTTGCATGATGTCTGAGGTTGTTTCTTAAAATGATGCCTAAGTAGGGCAAATATACACATTAAACACTAAAGCGAAATTTAGATTAATCTGTTTGAGTATACGTGTGTGTATGCGTATGCATGTACGATAGAAAATAGAAACATATTTTGACAGACTAATGTGAATGGTTAATTAAAGCTGCACTGTTTCTATTTTTGACGCGCCCGCATACACACACGGAGACGGTTCAATATAATTGTACATGGCCAAATGTGCCACGTGCTTTTTCCATGAGAAGGATAAACACATGGCAAACGCATGGTTTTTGTCGAATTAAAATGAGGTGAAAACCATGCGTTTTCCATGCGTTTATCCACACGCATGGAAAACACACGTAGCACATTTGGCCATGTAGCTTAATCATACACTATATTGCATATTATATCAACCTATCTGGCAATAGGAATATTTTCTTGGCCAAACTGGCTGATGTTATGGCAAATACTTATTTGAGTTGTACTTTACATAATGAGAAGACAAATTTATTTGCCTTCATACAGGTGACAATAATATAATTAAGTTGAAACAATCAATCTAATCTATTTACAGTGTTATGTATGAGAGGCCAGGAGGAACACTCTAAGACAAATTAATAGCATCGCTATCAAGTGCCCTCCTGGTTTTCCGAGAGATACAAGCAAATCATTATAAGTGAAAGACAATGGCATATTTTTTTACACAAGGATGTCCCTTGTTTATAGAAATCAAGCATGTTTGTAAGAAGGAGATCACTGAGCCCATGTTATCTTTTTGATGACATTCACATACTATATCCAACTGAGCATTTTATTGTGGCCATATCATTTTGATGACATTCACATGCTGTACTATGACTGAGCATTTTTAGGTGGGCATTTATGGCTAGTCAGTAGTCTCTTTCCCACAAACAAACTTGATGAATCAAAATTATATTGCATAAGTTTTAAACCCTATATTCAGATGTGATTAAACTCGACAGGTATCCTGCCAAATACAAAACTTTGCCTGCTCACAGAATCTCGAAGTTCGTTTCAAGGATTGTCAAAAATTTTGAATGTGATCCAGATGCAACATTGAAAACTAAAAACACGTAAATTCATAAATACGTTTTATTACACGCTTTCCCTAGCTGATACCATACACATGATACAGGCGTTAGGCTAAATGGAATGCAATGCTTACAAATCCAGTTTCCCTGCTGATATTTGTTGTGGGATAAAATGTTTATTTTTGTTGCAAAAGTTACCAAGGTTAAAAAAAAGATATGTGTTACCATTATTTAGCCATTGCACCATATTAAAACTTGTAGAGGGTAATAATCATTGTGTAGGTTTTATTTAATATCCCTTGCCTTCTTGTAGATTATAGAAGTTTTAGTGCAATGTTCCCAGTATCAATACAGCTTGTCTTGAATAAGGAAGAGAACAAACTAGCCGCTATTTATAAAATTATACGCAATACAATGTCATATTCCTCTCCCTGCTTTATGACAATATACCGTCCTGAAAAAATTATGATGAGCTTACATCTTACAAAAATGCATTTGCATGTTGACGAAAAACTGCATGGTGTGTTACTCTTAATTTGATCAGCAATGACTTGCATGTACAATTTATCTAACAGGATGCATGAACTTTAACATTTTTTACCTTCTTAAGGTCTGTAACATATTGGTAAATGTATTATTTTCTTGTGTGAATTTTGTCATTCTTTAGGTACTCTTGTTGTACTGTTTGCTGTGCAGTGGTTTTTGATTGGTCGTTTGTTTTGTGTGTATTTGTAGTGACTTTCGTCGTAAAGAAATTGATGATGAATATAAGAATGATGTCATAATCATGCCTGACGTTAGTGGCAACCAGGCGATAGTTCCGTTGTGGGATTCCAAAATGGCTGAAACGTCACCAAAAGAAACTCTTCGAGGATCTACAGATTCTGAAGATCTCTCTCATAAGAAGATTGTTCAAATGTTCGAGGATACGATTCGTGCTGAAGAAGAGAAGCTGCGATCTAATGAGCAATTATCACAATTTGACGAAACTGACATCACAAGAGAAACACACGCTCTTGGCAAACCAAAGAATGGTTTAGTAAGCAATGATATCAATAAGGAACAAGTAAACGCTACTTCCCAAAATGGCAGAATTGCTAAGATGGTAAACTGTTTGGACAATCAAGCAAAAACGGTTGATAACCTCAAGAATTACAATGATGAGATCACCCATCAGAACACTTTAAAATGCAATAACACTGCCATGAATTCATCCAGCAAAGATTTAACAAGAAAGAGTACAAGTAACATTGGGGACATCAATCACAATGTTATCACTTACAGTACTGAGTCAAAGGCCTTGCCAAAAGCCATACAGAATTATATCAAAGGTAGCAAAATCACCAACAGCCCCATGAACATCAACATCCAAAATGAAAAGCAACTGAAAGAAAGCCAGAATAAAGAAAACACAGGATTAACCAAATCTGTTCGGCAACTAACCGAAAAACTAAATGAAGCTAATAGCGAAAAAGTGACACGTTCAGGAAGAAAGCCTTTGATTGTCTGTCAGTCTTTTCTTGGCCCAAAGCCTTTCACATCCTCTGTGAAGCAGAATTCAAAGTTGAAAAGTGCAAGCTTGCCATCTCTTGTAGACAGAGATGATAATAGGCAAACTGTTGAATCTAAAACTACCAATGGTGCTTCTAAGAATGGGCTGAAGAATGGCATCAGAAATTACCATATGTCACACACAAACATAAGTGCAATTGATAGATCTACTCCTACAAAGATACCTATTCATATCCCTAAGCAGTTTGCAAGAGAAAATATCAGCAGGCCCAGCAGTAGATCTTCCAACCGAGTGCAATCACCTGCCAGGATCATGAATCAAAGCCCTCAACGATTGCAATCACCAGTAAGAAATGGCAGTCCAAATCGATTGCATAGTCAAAGCCAGGACCGGCTGCAATCACCAACTAGACAATCCAGGAGCCCTGTCAAGGCTTTCAATCAACATTCTGATCAATTGCAATCAATTTCTAAAGAGACTGGTAAAGCAAATGTTGGCCATATGGATCAATTGCAACTGACTCCTCAAAATGGATTTCACTCAAGACCAACTAGTCAAAGCTCAGAGAGATTGCAATCCCCTGCAAGGAGCATTACTCCAACCAGGTCTAGCAGTGGGGCGTCGAGCCATGGTCAAAGTAGATTGCAATCGAGAAGTGAAGTCCTCTCACCTTCACGGACAGACAGTCGCAGTAGTCTACGTAAAGACACAGAGGAATTGTTTTATTACTCTCGTCTTGGTAAAGTTGTGATGAAAGAGACTGAAACTGGGACCCCGCTCTTTTATTGTGAAGATGAACTCTATGACCAGGTTGGTAATCCTCAGAAGGAGTCTAACGCTAGGCGTCCACTTTCACGTCAGAAAGTGTTGGCTCAGAAACAAGTTGCTGATGCAATTAAAAGCAATGGTTACAAGTTGGTGGCTGATGACCAAAGTCTCGCATCAGACTATTTGGACAGATATGGGTTAGGCTTACACTGCAGTGTTGACAGTATAGAGTGTAAGAGCAGAGAGAGTAATATTGATGGACAAAAACGAAAGGTACAAGGGTTTTCATACACACCCGATCCGAGTTCGCTCGAGAGAGCTATAAACAACCGGAAGATTAACAAACCAGACAGTTCGGCTTCATTCCATGACACACAAAACTTCCTCAACCGAATTAATAAATTCTCACAGGATCCTTCAATTCAGAGAATAGAATCAACCCCTCCCAGGATAAATGGAACTAATGGCTACCACAGTGGGTCAAACGGTAGATATCACCTGATGTCTCACTCAACATCCGACTTACCGATGACTACACTGATGCCTAGTTTAGTGGTAAAATACTTTCAAAAGAATGGACAATCTCAGGCATTATCTCCCAAAGTGGCCATAGGGGACAGATCTGATCTCACTGAAACAAAACCCGAAACACCTGACTCGAAACTCAACAACTTTGACAGCAAGATGGTTAACGACTCGGAAGAACCACGTGACAGTGGTTACCATGACAACGAAGCTTCTGACCAATTGGGGCACAGCTCTAACACGTGTGTTGCTATGTTTACTTACATTGTTGCATATATTTGTTTTATCTGCGATTTGTCATGATTGACGTAAATCATAATGGTGCACCACTAATTGAATGTTGCATTTTTGTTGTTGCTGTAATGGCTGTACTTCCACTTTGTAATGCTGTAATTGTGAGCTTTCTTTAAATGTTTTCGAAATATTGTGGAAGATCATGCACATATGCTAATAAATTTGCATATGACTGATTACTCCTTTTTTCTCTTTTTTCTTCAGTATTGAATCAAGTAAAAACACTGGCAGCCTTTGGAATGCTATCCGTGATCAAATAAAACAGTAAGTAGCTTCAATATTTTGTTATCGTATTAGTTTATAAATGTTACGTAAGTAAACGTATAATTACTATACGTATAATCACTGAACGTATAATTAATAAAGTGAACAGGTTTACATGTACATCGAAAAACAGTATGCCCAATCTGTACAATATGAACACCTGATCGGTCATACCATTGTATGATGGATCGGTCCTATAATTCCTATTTTTCAAATGATGATGGCATTCTAAACATATTCATGATCACTATCCTACAATACCTCAAGATATGTAAATGGTGGTCCTTTGCATGAAGAATCTAAATCATTATTGCATGGTGCATTTAAGCAAGTTCTGTTTAAATGATGCAACGCTGCATTTATAAATAGTTTATGTGTGTTTTAAACTACTTGCATATGGTTCAGTGATAGGTATTAAGAGAGATTTAAAGACTGATGCATTTAGTCACTTGCATGATGTATACATTATTTAACATGATACAATTTGTGAATTTTATGGTTGATTATATTATGACCAAGAATGTGGATAAATAACTTTACTATGATCCATAATTTACGTGAATCATTAATTTCCCATCTTTGCAAATGTATATCAATTATTGCAACAGAATGACAGTCAAAGAAAGCACACCAGAAGAAACAAAATCTTCCGAAATGGTGAACGAATTGTTTCGCACTGTCATGGCAGCTCGTGCGGCTGCAAAACTCATGGAAAAGTAAATATCAGTTAATGAATGTTCCACGGTGTCTTGTCTTCATAACTCATGTGTGTGCATTATTCAATAATTGTCACTTTACTCCATAATGTATGTTCAAATCTGTGTGGTAAGCAGTCTTTGTGAAACAAAGTACAAAACTGTTTCTGCCGTAACATCTGAAGATTGAATGGCAGAGTTAATAATGGAAGTGTATGAAAATAACAAAATTAGAAAGGGTGGTATGCTAAATCCAAGTTTATAATTGGCATTGAATAAGTTAATGAATAGTGAGTAAATTTCATAAAGATTGCTTGTTATTACTGTTCTCTTGTCACAGCTGTTCTTACACTATTATAAATATTTCTGAACTTACAAATTTGTATCACATATGTCACATGTTCTCTGATAATGTCAATCACTGTCAACTCTACAAATTATACTAAACCTGTATCTGTGTCACTTGTCTTTATTTTCCAATGTATCTTTGCAATGTAAGCACAAATCGTGTACATATAGGGCCTGTTATGATTTTGTTCAGCAAGAATCATGCAAGAACAAGTAGTAGCGCTCCATGAACAATGGGTCGATTTTGACTACCTTATTTCTGTTGCTCTGATATGTTGGTATTCAAATTTACCTACTCTGTTGGATCACGTTATGTTTGTATACATGTCGTGCTAACTTTTTTTTTCACAAACGAGCTATTTCTGTCCATCTCCACGAACACATCTGGGACCCGGTTCCCAGAAGTAGTGCTTCGGTGTGCCCTGGAGAGTACATTAACTTACAGGCCCTATATATTTGCACCAATATACACTACACCATATTTAGTACAATGATTACCAATCCAAATAAGACTTAGATGTCATACCACTATTTCATGTGCTTATGTATATATGCCATTGTTAGATTTGTGTATTGATTGTTTGTGTATGTGCTGTTATAGTTGTAATCACTGTAATTTTATATATATATATATTTGTATGTGCGATCCAAAAGTCAATTTTGTAAGTGATAACTGTGTGACTCAATAGTTTTATTTCAAGTATTTACTAGCATCAATAATTTAAAAAGGGTAAAATTATTATGAAATAATCATTAATAGATTGAAATAGAATGTATTATTGTATGAATAGGACATTATTAATTTTGAGAAGTTACACCAAAGAAATAATTACGTCATAAAAATAGCAAAGCTTGGAATGCCTAAATTGTTGGCATTGCTAATGTTTCTTTTACAGTAAGCCGGGTCAAGGTCTTGGCCCAAGTCAACCACATTTAGGTCAAATTCATCAGAAATCAGGTCAAGGTCAAAAGCAAGGTCAAGGTCAGATGACTACGAGTGAAGATCAAATGAAAAGGAGCGCGAGTGAGATCAGTTTAAGTTGGGATGCTGCGTTGGAGAAGGCTAGACAGAGCGCACTAGCACCAGATGCTATACCGTCAGTATTTCAATATTGTTGTTCTTTTTTATAAGAGCCAGGTACATACTGTCCAATTGGAATTTGATGACTCCCCTAAACCCTTATTATCAGTTAATTTGGCAGTTTAAATAATGAGGATCCTTTGGAGGGCATGTGCTTCTACACCAGTCAATTGATATGATATCATACTCCAAAATAAGAATTTTCCGATTGTTTATAAGGGGATAGTACCTATGAAAATGTTAATTACCTCCCTCTTTAGTTCCAAATGTACTTTTCCTAATAAGAATAGTAGAACAAATGAAAGAAGCAAATCAGTAGATACCCTAATGGAAAATAAGTCATCTCTCATAGTTGGTAGTAAAAATTTTTGTTGCTTCAATCCCTCTTTCTTCGGTGTTAGCTTTAGCTTTAGGTGTTCTGGAAATAGGTGATATTCCTCTATTCCAGATCAATTTTTTTGTTTTGTATAGTTCGCGACTACGTGGATTGATTGTTTGGGAGTTAACAAACAAAAATGTCAGTTAGTTACAACTGCTCGGTATGTAACTGTTACTAATGATCCCAAGGCCATATAGGCATAATTGTTTATGAAGTCCAATGAGTGGAGGATATTTGTTACATATAATCAGCCCTCCTAGAAGTCACAGAGGTTTACGCCACGATCTCATAAACCTGTTGGACAGTGTAGACCTGGCTTAATTTCATTTGTGTTATCACTCCTGTCAAACTATAGGCTTGAACTATACTGTGAAGGGGTTACTTTACAAATGGAGTAAATAATAGCAAACATTTCAGAAACGAGTATTGGAGTAACTTACTTACATATCCCTACATAGGGTATATTTCACTCTTATAAAGACTCATTTTTGACATAGATGTTCCACTCCATTTCTAGGGTCAACCATATATGCAGTTTTTATCTGATAATGGTTGCAACTTGGAAAATGCAATTATCACACACTCAAATTAATTGATTATTGTTTGTGTAAGCCATACTTTTAAATTATGTATACAATTTAATATAATTAATAATATCTTATAAGAACAATTTATTAAGCTAGTAGTTATTCTTCTTTCATAGGCAAGAATACACATTATTACAAGGAGAAAAGTAACTGATATCATATATTCGCATGAATGTTGTAAATTATATATGATAACTTTTACAAAGTGGGCATGAGCAAATTGTCTTGAAAATACTGATGATTATATGTGAACTGTGAATGTTTTGTGGATAAGCCTATTGTAAATGAAACCTTCAAGCTTCCCTGCAAGCTGGCTTCCCTTGAGAAACATATTAAATATATACAACATTATTTATTCCACAATTTTTACAAAAACCGCATGATTCCCTGAAAGAACTTCTTAATAATTTACTTACTTTATAAAATGTTCAGCTGTTAGTATTCCATTTCTAGGCAATACAGACAGGATACTTACAGCAAAATACATTCCAAACAAAAGCACATGAAAATGTTTTTTAAAATGGTTGTCCAATTCACAACAATAATTATTTAAAAAATAGTAAAAACAAATTCTAAAATTTTTGGACGGACTGAATTAAAAAAATTAGCATTATTTCTAAGGCAAAAAGGGCAAAGGGGTAAAGATAATGTTAAACTCACTGTGAAGCCAGCTTTACTTTTTCTATAACCATTATTAAATATTTCCTATATCATTTTATACTGCGAGAGATATACCATGAATGCGTTTTGGTTTTCAGGTATTTTGACCTGACACATGAATCCTCTGTTTCATCTTCAATTTACACAACTCCCCTGTCTGGTTATGATTACGAGTTACCCACCCCGTATGACTTTAACAAATTACCCCCTTTTGCCTTTACTGAAAATCCGAACGTCCTAGGAAATTTCCCTAGTAAGGATATTGCCCAATTGTTTCTCAATAGGCTCCCCCAACATCAAACGCATACTGATACAGATAAGAAAGATAATGATGCAGAGTTGCATCAGCAAGATGATACGTCACTATCTCCATCACACTCATTGCTGTCAAGCCCCCAACCCCAAAAGAAAGATAGCCCTGATTATGTTCATATACTACCTCCAAAACCTCAGAACAAATGGCGAATAAAACCGCGCTCGAAAAAGACAAGTCCTGCATCACTGAAATCGGACCTTGATTATGTTAAGTTAAATACGGGACCATTACAAAAGATTATCGAAGAAAAGCAAAAAAGTTTGAGTTTCAGTGAAGATGGTTCTCTACCTGGGGATAAAATGAATGATTTGCATAGTAAAGGTGATGCAGTGGCTGATTATTTAGATGGAGTAATGCAACATGACTCTTCATCTTCACCTACTTCTAAGTTAGCTAATAATAGTTCAAATTCAAAGCGCACAGCTGTGATACAAAGACAAGAATCTTTTGATTCAACGTATTCTTCAGCTTTCACTCACTTTGATTCATTTACACTGTTCAATGCAAATCTTGCCGAAGTCACTCAGAAAGACAAAAAAATGGAGTCTCAAAAGAGACATCGCAAAGCTGAAAGGGATCGTCAGAGACCTAAGAGTCTACCCGCTATCTCCTCTGATTCAGACTTAGAAGAAACAGTGATAACAAACCTCGCTCATAGTAAGCAAAAGAGATCAGCTAGGGCGCAGAATTACAAAGATGTATTCCCTGGAATAAGTTACTCATTTTCGAGTGAAAGTTTATTTGAAGTTGCTGAGGACCCTGATAGTGATCCCAATATGGCAAGATTTGATTCAAGAGAGTACAGTCACTCTTTACACAATTCAGAAAGCTCAACTTATCACAAGAATGCTCAATACTTTCATTCACAACAACACAATCCCACTTACTCAAACCCTGCAGATTTACACTCTCATTATCATGCTTATGGCAAACCACCCAACCCGGTTAGTCAGCCTAAAGCTTTAAAATCCAGTTTAAAACTAGCTTTGCCTCACAAACCATATTTGACAAAAGCATTAAGTGATGAATCGCCATTAAACCCACAAAGTGAAGGTATTGCCAGCTCCACGCTCCACGTTAAATTCAGACCCCCAACTCCTCCATTATCACGGTCTCTCATCCCGAACCCACCTGATGAACCCGCCCCTCCCCCACCCGCATTTCCGTCCCGCTTTTCCACCAGACAGAGGAAGAAAAGAGTTCGTTTCTCTACGGAGGATATTATTATCCCACCAAGTCCGGACGACAAACGGGTCATTTTCTTCGTATAAAAACACGTCAGTTTTTTTAACATTAATAAAAACATGTTCGAGCACGTGTATGTTTGTGAAATGTTGCATATAAAAAACACTTATTGTTGCTTCGTTTTCATCAATATTATGGTGTACTATTGTCCTACGTCTCGCTTTTTCTTAATAATATGTTATGTACTGTTCAGAAAAATGTTGTTGCAGTCTTGTTCATTATGGGCTTTTGCGCGAAAAAAGCTGCTCCTTTTGAAGTATAATTTGTGCGCATATTTTATCAATGTTTGTGCAATGGGGAGAAAAAGTAACCGAGCCTACAGAGGGAACTACAACTGTAGCAAATGAAAAGACAATAAGATGTCGTCACTACATAATTGTTACATTGCTGATGTCACAATATATATGATGTCATCAAACAGTACTTATCTGCTACGGTGTCAGTGACCTATTGTGGTACTTTTTTTCCTCCCATTTGCAAACTACTTGGAAGTTTTTGTGAAAGGCGGGATTATTTTTCAGCGGTATATTATTGTATGTTTAAGGGTAAACCAACATCAGTGGCACTGTGTGTTACTGAGTCAGTATATGTGTATTCCTTGCTATTTTTGTCATCTATCTGAATTTGTTGTGAATTTGTGAGTGTGAGTTACGAATTTTGGAATATGTTAAATAGTAGAACTTTAGCAGGACCTATATACTTATAGTGAGTTGTAATAAAATCTAGAGCATTCTGACTCTGTATACGTAACGATACATTTGTAGAACTATTATCTTGAATTTTTACTTAAAGTACTGAAATATATCTTTCAGCTGTTTTATGTTATTTTGTATGTTAATGCAAAGTGGTGTAATATTGGACCTCAAGCTCACAATCCTGTTTGTTGCTATTTTACTAAGTTAAATGCAATATTTCTGTAATACTGTGTCATAAAATGTGCATTACTCGTTTCCTGTGTTAACCAAAACATACACGTGTATCTGAACATGTTATATAAATGACAGGATTGAAACAGAGGATGTAATCTATTTTTATTTTCCCATTGTTTTTCAAAATTTGCAGCTTAGGAGAGGATTGCATGAAGCGTTTTAACATGTTCCAAAATTGAAATGGCTACTCGTCGATAGATGTTCATGAACTCTCTTTCAATGTGTCCTCTTATCTTTTATCGTATACATATTAATTCTTTGCTGTATTTCTCAGTGTTTCGATGGTGAAATGTGACTGAATGTTATGTACCTGTGTACTATGATAACAAATGTGAAAGGTAAAATGAGCGAGAAATAATAATACCTTTGTGAAGTTAAAATAGGCCTACATGAATGAGTACAAAGGCAAATCGCATTTGTGCATCAGTTGAGACTTTCAGTCAACAGGGGGAGCTCCTTGCCAGTCACCATCACTACTGTGACGTCATCAGTGCACTCAATGACCTGATTGTATGATGACGTCATCAAACAAAAGCTTTAGGACCAGCATTTAGCTCTTCCTGTTGACCTGAAAGTTCCCCATTGGGAATATGCTTATTAATATTTACATGCATACCCACTAAACAATATACATAAGGTGACAAACTATATCTTTACAGGTGTCCCCCCTTACCCCATAACCATAACCTGCCCAAGGCTGGTTCTAGGGCAAAGCAAGTCGAGTCGGGCCCCACAGCTACATAGGCCCCGCGTACTGCGATATTTGGCCCCACTGAAATTTGGGGGCTAAAAAAAGGTTGTCAGCCTCCAAAAGAGACAATAAGGCCCTGGGTTGGCCCTTACACACACTAGGACCGGCTCTGATGCTGCCTTTCTTATAAATCAAAAACAGACAACAACCTTGCTATCTTGACTCATGCGCTAAAACCATGCAGCTGATTCATGCCAAATAACGAATAATGAATGCCCATAATTACAATATATCACAAGCATCAACATGGTTGTTACAAGATGGCACAATAGCCACAATATTGGCGCAAGTATCCCATATCACCTTCTAAATACATCACAAAGACCACATTCCAAGGAAAGCCCATGTGTGCGCCCCACCAGTATCCCCTTGGTGACGTTACATCTATAGTGTTGCATCTATTATAAATTCGCTCATTAGGTAAATCCCATATTCACGTCAGCGAAGGCACATTCATCCGTAGCCTTTTGTTTTTTTTCCAAAGGTTTATGCGCAATTTGACAAGCATATGTCTTTGCTATGTAGATCCATACCTGACCACCAACCCATATTATAGCCGGTAACCTTGACATACAATGCAAGACAATCATTGCAAGTTTGCAACCTTTTTACATCCTGAACATTTGTTTTCCTCCACAAATTCCATGCACAGTGTATGCAGTGTTTTGTACAATGTACAAGCATGGGATATTTGGCGAACTGGAGAAAAGCATGTTATGGTTGTAATTGATCAATGTTGTTATGAACTTCACCAAAGGTAAACATACCTTTTATATATCGCAGCTTTTATATGCAACTAATAAATTGGATAATTACCTAGAGCACCCTTTTTGTGGGTGTAATTCTGAATACAACTTTTGTATACTTTCTCATTTTCCCACCGGCACAGCTCGCTGTCCATGGTGCTGGCATAACGACCTTTGCCCTGAATGGCCTGATTTTGCGTCATTTTAGACTGCTGCCACCTGGAGGAGAACAGTTTCCCAGCCAGTGTGGGGAGTTGCAGTTGCTGTCCTCTGGTGAAAAATGTTAATGTATTAGCCAATCAGACGCCTGCTTACATTGAGGCACTATGGCATTATTTACCATATATATGGTAGCATCTTGCAAGGCCTCGTCTGATTGTGCAATGACTTTTTGTTGCATCCAATCAGAAAGAATATGAATATCCACAAAATTAAGCCTTCGGAGGCAAAGTGTCGCTGTGCCAGCTCCACTGCGACCTTTGCCAATGGGAAAATGATACTTTCTATTATTACTATATATATATATATGTAACTTATATGCATTCTATTGTTACTACAGAGAAAACTCAGCCTCGATCCGCATCACTAATTGCATAGAAGATGAACAAACAACTTACAAAGAGGAATTTATCAAGGAACAAAACAACCTTCGGGACGAACTAGTCAAAAGCCTCGAACAACAGAAGAAAAACTCATTGGCCTCAAGATTCGCTCGGAGACAAGAGACAGAACGGAAGCAAGAGGAATTGGAAGCAAGATGGAGGGAAGTCCAGGTAAAGCAAATAATAACTATTTAAGATGGAAAAAAATATCTGTCAGTAAAACTGTTATAGAAGAATTCAAATTAAATGTGGAGAAAAAGTAACAGAGCCTACAGGGGGCACGTACTACTTCCGTTGTACCTCAAAAGACAATAATATGAAGTCACCACACCATTGTTGCATGGATGACATCACAGAATAGATGACGTCATTAAACTACACTTATCTGCTACGGTGTCAGTGACCTCTGGTGGTACTTTTTCCCCCCATTTCCACCTTTTTTTTTGGCCATATTTTGCCACAAATGGCATGGAGGTGCATAAAATGGACCGAAATGTTCCCAACAATTCAAATCCCAACTGTCTAGCTGATAAAACACTTCTGGGGAAAGAAATAACTTGAACTTTGCTATATGATCCCCATTTTAATTTCTGCTGCTTCTTTGTGACCATAACAAATGGCTATATTTAGGACAAAATCGCAAATAATTATCAATGCAGGGATGATTTTTATTGGTTAGAAAGTTGGGACTTGACTTTTTTGTAACATTTCTATCTATTATGTTTTTCTCCATGACATACAAGTAAAAATAAGACCAAATAAAAACAAGTGGACATTTATTTTGTAGTGAAGATGAAAATGGTCTATGCATCATCAACCACATGTAGCATTTAAATTACAATGTTCCAATGTATATTAGTGTTCAAGGTTTTAGAGTCCACACCATACTCGGAAACTGTTAATTCCGCACTATGAATACAGGAAAAAACATTCTGGCACAACCAATCCGAGTTTCTCCAAACCATGGAAACATATATAGAAAAGTGATTTTAGAACATTACAACAATGATATAATGGATAATTTATATTTTTCTTTTTTTTTAAATAAGTTATTCTGGACTGATCTCTTATTTTAATGATACTTTTTTTTTTGATTGCCTGATTAAAACAGAGTACTCACATTATCTTATTACAATATCTTAAGCAAAAAGAGATTCCTTTTAATGACATTCACATGCACTAAAAGCAGTTTCAATAAATTTGATGAAATTCACACAACTTAAATATAACATAAATGCAAATAATATAAATAATCAAGCAGATACGAAAAGGTTAAGTAAACAGTCAAAATTACACGTTTTAATCATTGAATCCTATGCTGCTCTTTACGCAATATCAAGAGCCATGTTAGAGCTAGCCCCAAGTTTCTACGCCAAATAGTCACCGTCCACCATACCCAACAAGCCCCAAAACTATGTTGTAATAAGATATAGCTACAGTATGTGCAGATGAAATGCAATTAATTTCACTGAACTGTCTTTTCAGGAAATCAAGCAAGCCGATGACGGAGTTTATCGACGTATTCTTTCACGTGAATCGAGGTAAAAACTAGTGAAATTGAATTTGCAAAGTTACAGCTAAGACTAAGACACAGACTCCCAAAAGTTGCACACACAATGCAATTACTTTCACTTATATTTATAGAGATATGACCTTTAGCTGACTTCTAATGCACTTTGAACATGTTCAAAACAATGAAATTTTTGTAATTTATCAACAGTTTTGCTGACCACATGAATAACAACAGTCGACAAGATACCGTGGAGAAAGTTGACAATGAAAATGGAGAATTACACAATCATGACACCAAAAAGAACAGTTTCTATGACGACGATGATGATGATGACATCACAAAAGAAGAAACAGAGCATCACCATGACAACCGAGACAATGAAACACAAGATGACGCCATCATTCCAAAGCCAAACATTCCGGAGCAGTCGTCGGATGATAGCGAACCTGGGCGATTCGACTACAGGGCAGTGTTAAAAAGGAGATCTGGGGAAGGTAATATTAGTCCAACTCGGAAATCTATAAACGCAGAAAACCAGCCAACCTTTGACTACAGAAGTGTCCTAAAGAAACGAGCAATTGACCCCGAAAATGCCAAAACGTCTGAATAGGTTGTGTTGGAAGCACCATAATCCAAAATGTGACAAATTTTTCATTTAATAATTTACTCAAACGTTTGGTGTTCCCCAGCAGAACTATAATAACAAGGAATTAAGTTTAGTTTGACGCAGCATAAACCAAAATGTAAACATTCAAGTTAGTCAAAATGTGTGCTTTCAAATTTGCGAAACCTTCGAAGGAAAAAAAATTCAAATTTTCAATAATCAATGTTCTCACAAGGTTTTCGACATTGATGGCAGCAAACTAGAATCGATTCAATCCAAAGGACTGTGGTGAATTGTATTGGTAACCAGAACACAAAATATAATCATTCCACAAACAAATACATTCAATTGCAATTGGTTCACATTGGTTGTGTTCATCTATGGCATTTATAACTACTAATTGGTCAACATGCACTGCTAAGAAATTAGAACTTTTGCAATACTTTGAATGTAAAGTGGTCAGATGACTTATCCCTGCTTGCGATATGTCTTTGCGTTAAATAACATATATGTGTAACACGAATGATAAGTTTATTGCCAGCAAATGTTATCAAAGACATTCCTACATAACGAGGCATGAGAAATTGTTATAATTTTGACTAGTAACTTCCAAATATATAAAATGTAATGTGCAGGTGAATAAGCTGCATGGAAATATTGTTCAAATTTCTCCAGTGCAAAGGTGAAATGCTGGATTATGGTCCAGGATGAGGGCAATATTTTGTTGCATAAATTTATCAATGTAACTGAGGCTGAGTTTTCGTGTAATATGATAATTAATAACCTATTGTTGTCAACACCTATGATGCAATTCCATGTTGTTTAATTAAGAACAGGCACATTCTATTGACGATTCATTGTTCAACTGTGGTATAATTATTCTATGCTATGCATTTATTTAATGACGGCATTTTTTTGTATTCGTAATATTCTGAACTTTAGTACGATTACAATTTTTATAATCGAGTTTGTATGTTCAAAAATCTGTTTATGATATTATTATGAAACAAAAATACTCTAGTCTGTAGTCGGCTAGCTAAATTATATCACAGATGTCACTAATAATTATCATATATATATTAATAATATATTCTGCATGGCACCTTGCACAAAATGTACATTATATAAATGCGGCATTACGCAATCGCTGATACAATTTTTCAATCAATTGCAACTACGATAACTAGGGTCACCTACACTAAAGATTCAATATTACAATCAGATGGCATTTAATATAGGGAAAATGATTGTTCATCTCAATCATATATCATTGTCACATCACATTATAGTTACTAGTCATATCTGTTTCAATAAAATTGTATTACCAATTAATTTATTATTAAGGAGCATCACCATGTAAATGAGTGTACATTATTAATTTGTACTAACACTGTTATTAACATTATTACAAGTGCCAAAGATCGATGTGCATTTCAGGATTTTTGCATTTTTACTTATTGTTCGTGACGTCAAACGTGCCTTCATTTCAATACATTTTCTACGACCTTTTTATCTTAAATTGAAATTAAGAACAAGGGGCATTCATGAATAAATGCTCGTACAATAAACTTAACATTGTCGGTCAAATTCAAATGGACCGACCACTTTAATCCGAGTTAGGCAAATTGTCAAAGATTTATTAATTGAATACTGAACAATTTAACAGAATGTTGCATTAACTTCGATACGTCTTGTGCAAAAATGTCACTTCGGCAAGATTTATGGTATCAACATTTGAGATCTATGTCGAAGGAAAGTAACTCAATTCTCTGTAGCAAAAAATATTTCTTAATTTTGGGTGCAATATTATTAGTCATTTGAATGTCGTTTGATTAATTTGCTGTTATATATATATCTGCTATTTACACAAATATTGTAATTGTTATATTGTATATTTAAATCTATTTATTATAATCTAATTTATTGAATGTAAACTTCCACTTTTTATGTGTTACACAGCACAATAAACTGCAATGAATGTGAAAAATCTTTTTTGTTTGTTTATTCATAAAATACAGAGATATACGGCTGATTGTACAAGGATATAGTATTTGAAACATATATTCCAATGCGCATAACTGCAATTAAGCGAATATTAGTATTGCAAAAAAAAACATCTTTTCAATTTCACATCAGAAACTTTTAGTCAGCTGTTGCACGATTTTTCAGAAAATCAATTTCCTTCAATGGGAGACTTTTCAGTCAACAGGGGGAGCTCCATGCCAGTCCTCGCTGCTATGGTAACGTCATCAGTGCACTCAATAACCTGAATGCATGATGACATCATCAAACAAAGGCTTTAGGACCAGCACATAGCTCCCCCTGTTGACCCTGAAAGTCCCCCATTATATACACTTGTACAGAGTTATTCCGAGTTGGACAAATCAAAATTTATTTTGATACACCACAGGTTACATGCCTACTTACGAGGAAAACAAGGAAAAACAATCGAATTTTCTGACGTTCACTTAATTGTTCTTGGTATTATAGACATGACAGTACGATATCCAAATCCGAATGTTGAATGATATCTAAATGACGGATGAATTTACAAAATGGTGCTCAGTGTCCGGCAATGAAATTACTGGTAGTAGAGTTCCAGGTTCTGTCCATCATGAATTTCATCTATAATTTGGTAAAGGAAAATGCTAACAAATTTTTATAATGCAATCAATTAGTTTTTGGATAGAGATGGATACACATCTCGTTTCAAGAGCAGACTCATGCTGAATGCTTGATATATATGTCTAGTCAAACCCTCTAAATATTGAGTTATAAATTTGGGAATGTAGAAAATACGTCGTCAGGAGCATGTTCGGGTAAAGTTTAGTATAGCCGACTCAAATTTATGACCATATTTAGCGTCCGTAGATAATAAAATATATCTTTTTTTACCCAAAGTAACCAAGTTTTGAAGATCTAGTGCACAAAGAATAGTTTGTGAAGGGTAGCGAGGAATTGGGTGAAAACCGCCGCTGTTTGTTTGTGACGTCTTTCATTGAATCCAAGTATTTGACGTCATATGCACAGCAACGAGGCTCGCTAAATATGTTCATAAATCTGGGTTCGCTATACTGCACTTTTTCTGCATGTTCATAAATGCCAGATTGCTCACTTTGATTTCCACTAGAAAGTGTCAGCAGATGTCCAGAAAAATTCTTGTTTCTGGCCAATGAACGTAATTACAAGCAGATTTACTCGCTTGTTACTATATCCGAAGCAAAACTTGTGGCCATCAATAGACTTATGGGCGGTAATAATGACGGCCAGGGGCGGATCCAAAACATTCTGAATGACAAGAGTGATAGATGTTCTGCGTCAGAATGTTTCGATTCACCCCTGGCTGTGGTTATTAATGCCGGCAAGTCTATTGACGACCACAACTTTCGCGTTGGATATTGCAACTAAAACTGGTTCGACTGTACTTTACAATCTGAAATTTTGCTTTAGCCATATTTTTTTATTGAAAAAGGATACAGTCTTCTAAGGTCACATGATCCTTGAATATTGTGTACCTGAAATATAAAGGAAAAGATTCTTTAGTGTCAGAAATCATGCCAGTTTATTCTCAAAAGAACATTGAATGTATTGCTTAAGTTTACAATTACAAGTTGAATCTCATCAAACTTACCATTTCTTTAAGACGATTTTCTCATGTCGGGTGCCAGTTTGTGCCGCAATCAGCTTCTTCAGATCGCCAATTGTGTCATCAGCGCTTAGTTCAGTTAAGGATTCATTACACATGCGAACAGCTGCAGAAGCTTACATATATTTCAGTTTTTGATTGTAAATTCTTTCAACTTAAACTTTTCATAAAATGGATCATGCACAATATAATCCGCCATTGCAGCACCCGCCACCAAAGTATCAGCCATAACTGAGTGGTGACGTTACTAACGACAGCCTGGGGCGGATTCAAAAGTCAACACTATTCTAAAAGACAAAGATTGTAGATGTCACACACAATGTTTTGTCCGCCCCTGGAAGCTCCTGCCTGGACGCCGTTCTTAACACCCTTAATCTGCTGACTGCTTCAATTCTACTGATGGGTACTAAGAAAACTTTACTGAAATCACATCCGTGCTTTGACCACTTCCATACTATGAGCAAAATGTTCTTTTTTTGGTATAATGACTTGTACACAACTATGACAGTGGTCAAAGCACGGAATCAAATAAATGATTATTATTTACAGCCTTCAGCCAAGGCGATTCATAAAAAGATGTGTCCGCTTAACAGCTCAAAGCGTTGCTACTGACTTTTTCCAGACCACTACTTCCTTGTTATTTACACAAATTAGATTATTGTTACAGTGTCAACGTATCAGCTGCACTGTTGCACAGTTGCTCCAAATTTTGCAATAATTTGTAAATTTCAACTTCACTTTGAAGTTTGAAAGGATACTTGCACTTTACTCTGACTTTCTTGCCAAGACGGTCATTACATGTAATCTCAATCATGATCTCTGAAAATAAACAAATTCAAAATATTATTATTACTATTTCACTACATAAGCACAGTTCTACAAAACACTAAATGGCAGACTGTCAGCCAAAATATGAAAAATGAACACTTGTTACACACACTTATTGCATTATCGCTCACTAATCACATTTACCGAGAGATAGTTCGGCTTCTGGCCAGTGAACTCACTTACTTCGCCTATTCATGAACCCATCCACAACATTATACAGCCTAAAATATTTTTCATAACTCTATTGCTGTGCATACCTGCGTAGTTGACTAAAAATTCCAGTAATTTCTCTGTACACCATTCGTTGTTGTTTCTCACTCGAGTTCGTCTGATGAATCACAGAGGGCGCAATATTCTTGGCCCCCTAGCGGAGTACTTAGAAATTGAACATGTGCAATGGTTTTAAGGTTGCAGTTCACTGAAAAATATATAATTTAATGTAACGGTGTCAGCCATACAAATTTAAAACGTGAATACATGTAGTTCAAAAATGGCATATAGTACAAAAACTAAAGTACTGAGAAAAGGTACAAAAAGTAATACAACATTTAAGTATGGAGAACAAAGTATAGAAAATGTAGACACTTACAAATACCTTGGCCACATCTTGAATGTACATAAGTCTACCCACAATAACATGCCAGAATATTTATCTACGCAGGCCAATAAAGCAATCTTTGCACTACAAGGTAAAACTAAATCAGCCTTAGCAGCTTAGGATATATTCCACCATGCACTAGCATTAAAAATGTTTGACACTTACATCCTCCCTATACTTGAATACAATAACATGTTATGGGCCACAAATAAAGAAATCCAAATATTAGAAAAAATACAACTAAGCTATCTTAAACGTATACTAGGAGTAAGAAAACCGACCCCAACAATAGGAGTATTTGCTGAAACTGGTAGATTTCCACTTCTAATTAGACAGAAAATAAGTACATTAAACTACTGGGCAAGGCTAGCAAAATTGCCAGATTATGACATTCTAAATAAATGCCTAAAGATACAAGAAATATTACACACACATGGCCAAGATAATTATTACAGCAAAGTAAAACACATAATTGACTACTCTGACATCACAGACTGGTCAACGAAAAATCCAGAAAAATTGGTAAATGAGATAAGGTTAAAATTGTACAAAAAAAAAGCAAAACAGAATCATAAATGCAATACATGACTCCGAAGTAAACCCCAAACTAAGGACTTACAAGATCTTTAAAACCAACTATAGTTTTGAAACCTACTTAAACCTCAACCTCCCAAAAAAGACTTACAGTAACGAATTAGAAGATGAAATTCACTGACTCTTAAAATGTATTGCCAATAATGTGCCAATAATAGAGCTAAATAAAGAACTTAGTAAATATATTTCTGACTTCAATAATCTAACCCCAACTGAACAGTTTCAAGCAATAATGTCTAGCAAAGAAACAGGTGTATATTTCTAAACCATGTCCTCGAAATTTGTTTATTTTTGTTTTTTCTTCCCCTCCCCTGGGCTCCGCATACTATTATTTTAAATCCATACATGGATAGCCAGATTGGTTACAACCACTGGGACAAGCAGTATATATTTGTCTGTATTTTTAATCTTATTTTATTATTTGTATTGTAGAATTGTATTTTATTATTAGTATTTTTACTAGTCACAACCAGGACCGACTTGCTGTAAAATACATAGTTACAACATTTAATATAGACTGTTAGCTTAACACTTTTAGTATTATTATCTTATTACTGTAAAAGTACTGTATTATTGTATGTTATTTGTATGTTTGACAATAGAGAAAATGTATCAATTATAATAATATCCTGTCAATAAAATTATATATATAATCAATTATTTAGCCACATCTAAATAGGGCAAAACCAAATTTTATTTTCAAAAAACTTCTTTCATCCATCTTCATGTACACAGCAGTTCAAGCACTGAAAGTCAAGTTTGGACACTAAATTAAAAATTACTATAAGACCGAACCCTCGTGCACCTACCGAACCCTTTGGCTGATTGGCTAAGCACTGAATTTTCTGGCTGTGTTATTTTTAGACTGGGGATCACGTTCCGGTCCACACATTTCCAATGTTGAAGGCAGAGATGTGCACACATGCTACCGGGAGGAATCCCTCCTGGTTAATGGCAGCTCCTACCTGCGTACTGCGTCAGCTAGTCGCAGCGAGCCAGCGAACCAAACCCTTAGCGCACCCTGGTGGAATGTGTAAGAATTAGTGGACTGCTACCTGAAGCTATTTGGCATAGAGTCAGTGCTTACCTGCATAGTGATGAGTGCAATATCATCACAATTCTACACTGGGCAATTAATGTAACCAAAGAGTTATATTGCACTGTGATGAGCTCCTTTCGGCTTAATATTGATATTGCAAGAGGATAAGCCAAGTTTGTTGTTGGTTGTCACAGTTATCATGGTTATGCTATGTTATAAGCATTATATGATATCTGACATTATATAGTGGCATATTATAAGATAATTTTACTTACCTTGCAGATTTTGTTATGAGCATTAAATGTATAAACTATTAAATTTCTCGCATGCAGCCACAAAATTTACAAATTTACATTAAAAATGTGATCGGATTGGTGCCCATGGATGGTCTAAACAAGTAATATTGCACAGCTCTTAGCCAATCAAAAATCAGGATTTCTGCTAGCAATATTTTTAAGTCTAATATTGCACCATATTGCACATATTTATGTGTATTGCACTGTACATAATCAAACATCTCCTAATTCAAGAAACATCACCAAAACTAGTACTTCAGTTTATGGACCTCAACAACTGATATTGCACTCAGTATTGCCTCATGCAAAATTTAAATTAAAACTGGGGTAATAATAATACCATTTAAAAAAATAAATAATGTCTCAGGTACGTATAACTAAAATTGACCTCTTGCTAATGGCAGATGTAATGATGAGATAATGGCAGAACTCATTCATGCAAAACTATAAAATTGGATAATTAAACATACAATGTAAACAATTATAAGTTGGAATTTTTTACTCAGAATTATACAGATAACATCTCAAAGAGTTATATAATAATATAATATAATATCATATCATATCATATCATATCATATCATATCATATCATATGATATGATATGATATGATATGATATGATATATGATATATGATATGATATGATATGATATGATATGATATGATATAATAATATAATATAATGTAACAAATTCTATTTATATCCCTCATAACATAAATGCATCCCTGTGACCATGCCAGTTAAGGACCCAGGGCTAGTGCCAAAAATGGGCGCTTGGGGGCATCAGCAGCCTCATTTGCATAAATATCATTTGCATAACGCTGCCAGCTCATTCTTCTAAGAACACTCTTGGGTAATTATCCGAGTTATGACGTTCATAGAACAAAAACATAACATTCTGTGAATAATAATTGAATTATGTGAGCATTCAAACTGAAGGATATTCACACAAGGACAGTCACAATTTGAGCAAGATGGTAAGTAAATTTATTATTTATTTATTTTAGGTTTCTCGTTAAGTTCATCACTAGTTTACCCTTTTCAATAGGATATAATTATTTTGATAAATTACAACTTTTTGTTGTAACAATGAAGGTCCTTTTGGAGTTGGTGTTCCGCCGAAAATTCCCCCCTTTAATTTTTGATGCCAACATTTATGCCAAATAAGCAATATAGACCTACTGCAAATTTTCAACAATTATTTATTTGATGATCCAGGAATTTAATGAGCAAAAGCATTATACTTGTCTTAAGATGCTCTATACAGACCAAAAAGTTCAAATAATTTGTATCTTACTTTTATGAAAAACAAGCTTAAGTCAAGCAAAATATTTTCCAAAAACAAGTCGATGTTGATATGCGTTTATTTTTGTCCAATTTTATTCTTAAAATGCAAAGGATGCAGAAATTGTGATTTTTCCTAGAATTATTTGAAATTAATCTTTGTAGAAATATTTACAAAAGGAGTGGCCTAAATCTATAAATGTCACTTTAAAATTATATTTCTGCAGGCTAATTTAAATTCAATTCACATCTGCTATTAATGCCTAGATGAGCTATAAATAGATTTTGCAGCTAAAATCATAATTCTGTGCCTGTCATAGACAATGGCTTGCTAGAAATATATGGGTGCTTGTTCAGGTACAGACAATTGGGTCCATAACATATAAGGTGTCCACCTAACAATGAAAGGGCATGTCCTCACGTGGGTCACACTACGACATTTTTGCTCCACTTCAGGACATTGTGCTATAACATACATTTACCCATGTAGACTTCGCTATATAATTATAAACCATTAATTGTTAATAAAAGCACTGATTGGGTATATTGACCAAGGAGGAAAAAATGATCTTAAAATATCAGATAATTAATACTTTATAACATGCGTGGTGGCGCTGCTGGTGTCACCATTCAGCCTCACTTTGAGACTGAAAGGCTCGCTTGGCTAACAACTGTTCAACTTCAAAACACCAAGGCAAGTAAAAATGGCCTACTTCACTCACACTCAAAAATCGAGGCAAGTTCTTCATGGATATAGTAACTACAAACTTCTCGTGAAGATAGACATTGAATTACAAAAGAACCTGCAAGCATGGCATAAAATTGGTGCATACATTCAAAACATCGAATGGGCAAAACACTCTGCAGCTAAAGTGAAAAAGAGCGGTGATAAATTGGTTATTCATGAACGAATCTGCAAGAAAAACGTGAAAAAGTGCTGGGATACCTTTAAAGCTATGGATCTGAGTGACTGTCCTTCAATAATCAAGACAGAGGTCAAACAAAAGTACAAGACTATAGGTCAGCAGGTACAGTATGTCTCTGACTTGATGGCTGAAGCAAATGTGGCTGGAATGATTCCGAAACCCAAGTCGCCCGTAAGAACAACTGCCAAGAATTCTCCCAAGAAGTCTCCCAAGAAAACTCCCAAGAATTCTCCCGAGAAATCTCCCAAGAAGAAGTCTCTCGGTGTCATGCACATGTCGGAGTTGGATCCTAGCCCCAAACGGCGACAGAAAACGTATGAAGAAATCAGAGATGAGGAGAAGAATGAAATGAAGAAAGTTATACAACAACTCACCAATTGCCAGAGTAAGGTGGAAGAATGTAGCAAAATGCTTGGGAACTTGAACAACAAGAAATGTCCGGACCACCATAAGCAGAAATATATGACTGCTGCTACCTCGAGTGCGAAAATTGCGCAAAGAATTTTAAGAGAGGCCAAAAGAAAACTGGAGAGTCACCTCGGACATCTCAATAGTCCGATCATCATATCCAGTGCTTGAGATGAAAGCCTACTGGCATATTTCAAAATATCCATTTTCCCCATGCAATATATCATTATTAACAGTTGAAATTTTAAGCTGAAAATTTTAAATATATTTATGTAAGTTGTCAAATGTATTTTAAAAAACATGTTTCAAACTCTGCCCACTAAATAACGCACTTGTATGCATGTGATTAATGTAAAATAACCGAATATTCCTTGCTAGAATTGACAATTATGAAATAAATGAAATAAGTTTACAGTCTGTTAATAAATAAGTTAATCAATGAATCTGTTCTATTATATTCTGTTCTATTATATTATATTATATTATATTATATTATATTTGTTATATTATATTATATTATATTATATTATGTTATAGTATATTATATTATATTATATGCTGGCAAGCCGTCTCTGCTGTAAAAAGCACAAAATGTAATATGCTACACCTTTTGCCTTAAGTTATGTCATAAAATTGTATTCAATCACCACAGAAAAAAAAGCAAAAAAAAGTTTTTAAAAATTCCAACACATATTAACAATTCCATTTATTATAATTACATATTCAAACATCAAAACATTACACAACTGTGGTTTTAATTAGCACATGGAATTCCCCAGTGGTGGGAGTGATGCTTATAGACGGCCCGGAGGCATTTGACTGCGGAGTTCAGTGTAATTCTCCCGGAGGCATTTGGTTCTTTGCCAGACACACAGAGGGCGTTGACTGTGATCTTAAATTAACCCCACCAGGACAAATGTACTTGATAAACATATATAAGGTCAAACTCTAATTTTTAGAAATATCATATAATTTCAAAGATATTTAAGTGATATACATGGCCAATTGTGCCACATGCGTTTTCCATGAGAAGGATAAATGCATGGAAAACGCATGGTTTTTGCCTCATTATAACTAGCTATTGCATTTTCCAGCATGGCCAGCTCATTCGAAGGTCCTGGCTTCAAACCCTGGCCCAGGAACTCTTCATCATGGTGATATTTATGTCCGTAGTCTGGCTATAAACATAATAAACTGTTCTCCATTCAGCCGCTGTAAGCAAATCAGATTATCAGAATGCTTCATTGTCATCCAGCATAGGTGTATGTTGCACATCATGTTGGGTCAGCTGCAGCGTATGTTGGATGGCTGTAGGGTATGTTGGTCAGCTGCAGTTTATGTTGGATGGCTGCAGTGTGAATGGAAATATTAGCAATGGTGGATGGAGAGGAGTGAAACCTCAGCCAATATAGTTTCTTCCTCGTCCCATAATACTCAATGTTGGCCTCCTCACTATCAGCTATTGTCATAATATTGTATGATGTCCATCATAGACCAAATTCATGAGCAACATATGTGAATCTTAGCTAGATGTTGATTCCATGTGATGTGAATATGGTGGAGCCTTAAGTACAGGGTGTCTATGCTGAGACAACTAAAATGCCCCACCCATGAGTTAATGTGTCACATAGTGTGAATCTCATCATTACATCTAGTCAAATAAACAGACATGGTGGGTTGGTGGATTGGGGCTTTATGTCCTGTATTTCTGCACCAGTTGGGCTAATTAGGACAGGCAGGGACCATGGCAATGAGATGATGGATGAAACAGCCATCCAACTTAGGCTTGACCGGGAATTGAATTCGGGACCCCGCAGTAGGAAGCCCAGCACGCTACCACTGAGCTAAACCCCCACCCCCATGTAAACAGACAAGTTTCAAAGTTCAGAATAGTAACAGTTAGCCAATAAAATACAACGTAAATAGATAAAGGTACTATACAATAGGAATATAATAAATACTTTAATGACCAATACTCTGCATATAATTTGTTGTATATTGTCTAGAAATGAAAACATTTACCAAATTCCCAGACCAAGAAGCACTAACGCATGCCAATGAAAAACCCATCAGATGTATTGCTAAATTAATGAATTTCTGTTGCTGTTTTCATTTCCTAATTTCAGAGGGAATACAAGAACACATTTCAGACTTCCTTGACATTTTCATTTGTGATCATTCTCCTAGTTCCCTTCATCCAGAATGTGATATCACAAGGTAGGATACTGCATTAATAAAATAAATTAACAACATAATGTGAAAATTATTCAAGAAATATTACACAAAGAAATATTATATGTACAGAGATTGAATTTATGAATAGCACCAATTATTATTTTAGTCACCTTATTTGATATTGGACATTCACAGAACTTTACAGGTTCTCGAACTAAAACAGAAACTGTCTGGTAAAAGAGATAATACACAATGTACTGATTTCAAAAATATTATGAATGAACAATTGTAAGCATCAAGAAAATATAAAACTTAACTTGAAAACCACAACAACAAAAAAATTAAAAAAAAACACTAAAAAACCTTAGAATAATGCAGAGTTTGATATCAATAATTATAGAATAAATAACTTTAATAATCTGTATGTGAATTAATCTTTTTCAGACCATAATTTTGACTGCCGCAGAACTGGAGCCATTTGTAGTCATGACAACGCATCTTGCAGCCAAAATGGAGTCTGTTCATGTCCGGAAGATTATGCTGGGTATGACTGCCTCTTCAATGAAAGTAAGTGGATAGATACATGGCCAAATGTGCCACGTGCGTTTTCCATGAGAAGGATAAACGCATGGAAAACGCATGGTTTTTAGCTAATTATATAATGGAGCCAAAACCGTGCATTTTCCATGCGTTTATCCAAATGCATGGAAAATGCACGTGGACTAATAGGCCATGTATATATAGATATATATATAGATAGATAGATAGATATGGGAAGTGCAGCCTTCTAAGGCAAGTTATTGCCGCTATCAAGGATTGATTGATGAGGCGAGAGAGAAGAGGAGTCCACCCATGTTACACATTTACCCCATGGGTGGGATCTTTTACTTGCCTCATCATAGACACTAAATGCAAGGGACCACCAATTTAACGTATCATCCGAAAGACATCCAGCTGGGATGATGCTTATGAAAGGCTGCCCAGGCCTGGGATTGAACCCGGGTCCTTCAGAGAAGCAGGCGAGTGTCTCACCACTAGACCACCCAGCAGTTTATAGATAGATAGATAGATGGCCTGCAAAATTTTCTAATTTTACCCAAAAAAATTTTATGTTCCAGCTGGCGACATGAGCGAAGAATGTGAAAATTGCCAAAACCAAGGGATCTGTATTGAACTAGAAGGAGAGCCAACTTGTTACTGCGAACAGGCATATTACGGCAAAATGTGTTCTTACAAAAGAGGTGAGGGAGAAATTAAATGAGCAATTATTGGAAACTTATTGAAATTAAAAGAATAATACAAGTAAACTCAAATAATATTAGTTTTTTTTAGTTTTTTTGTTTAATTCTGTTAAAAATGGTGACTTATTGTGTTATGAAGTTTAAGCAGCTTCTAAGACCAGCTGCTAGAGGCAGACGTAATTATGAGATGATAAGGCTTGGAGTCAACATCTTCTCCCCATGGGTAGGGACCTTTACTTGCCTTACCATAGACGCCGAGTACGAGGCACCTCCAAGGCACCTCCAACGTAAAATCTCATGCGACTAACACCCAGCTGAGATGTTGCTCATGAAGAGTATTGTAAACGTGTGTGGGCGTTCAGCCTTTCTTTACAATTTACACACTTGGCTGACCTGTTCAAGCATGAGTCTTTCTCAACTCCCCGGGGAGTATACGCCCAACCCGCAGCAATTAAGGCACGCTTAGGGTCAATGCACCCTACAATTACCATCACTACCCACGCTGGGGATCAAACTCAGGACCTTCAGAGGAGCTGACCAGTATCCTAACAGGCACATGGCTGGACCGCTTGACCAGCAGCTTGTTTTTCATGTATACTTCCAAGATATACTTCATACGTATAACATATACAATTAACTTCTTTCAGTTTCTCACCTTTGTAAACATGATGCGATGATCGTCACCATTAATCCTAACATGGGATCTGGAAAATTTGAAGGTAACTTATTGTTTAAAACCTTTTAATCGTTGTAATTTTTCTTTGCAAATTGAGTTATCGAAAGGTTGCCCAAGTAACATACGGAACTTATTATGAAGAGGAATTATTGTGCATAACCTGAGGATATCTGAGGAAGAATATTTGTTGAAATTTTTTCAGGTATAATTTATGTAATGGGCCAAGAAGATGAACCAGATTGCGTATTTGAACCCGCGACCGAAGGAGAAGGCTTCACGCAGACAATACAGTACGACAAGTGTGGGGAGGCAACAACTACAGAAATGGTGATGGAAATATATCAGAATATTTTAAATATGAAGTCAATAAAAACAGAAATAAAATGGAAATTCATTGTACCAAAAGCAGTATATATATCAGATGTGATTTCGTTCGGCTCTAAAACTAGGTCAATTATTGCGCCCGTTCAAATCAACGTAGCGGCGAACAAAATAGTTCTTTAAATATCGCTGAAATCTGGCATTATTCAGGGTTGTTAAGCACTGTTTTGGACTGATTGATAGACACTCATCCACACTGTCAAATTCTGTCAAATTCCTTGCTCCCCCACGAGGATTCTTGCCCTCCCCGAAATCTGCGCAGTAGACTAAGTATATATTTTTTCTAAAAATATAGTACTGTGCAAATGTCTTGAGCATCCTCAAATGCTACAGCAAGGAAATACATTTTATACGCAATTGTGTTGTGTTGCCTGCAGGGTTGAACATACTTACCTTGAATGAATTACACAAATAGCAAAATAGGAAAGCAATAATAGAGAAGAAAGTATTTGTTTCTTCTGGTTCATTTCTGTTATTTGGGATGATCCCCATTTGAAAGATAAAACTGCATGAACTGGCTCTGAGAGGCTGCCTGGTAATTTGACTGCAATTCTGTCCTAACATCATTAAAAGGTACCTTAAACACAAATACAAGTTGTCAACTGTTTTTACAAGCATAGTGCAGGATCACTTGTTTAAATGAAGGTCTGTATATGAGCAAATAACACATAATGCATTAAGGTGGCTCCAGCCCCTAAGCAATTGCACATAACAGATTATATTGTAAATTGCCAGATTAGGTAAGAAGTCCTACTCAGCTGCTTGATCTATACTTTTTTCCCCACAGGACACGGGTGACACAGAGAAGTCCTTTGAGGTCCTCGTGAGGTACAGTGACCTCATGATGGTCGCCAGTGATGAAAAGTACACGTTTAAATGTGTCGTTCGTAAGACAGGAAGTGAACTGCTGAGCGATGAGTTCTTAATGTCCGAGGAAGACGCTGGGTTCGAGTGAGTATTTACTGCTGGATATCAATTATAATGTTCAAACTTATTGTAGATTTTAACTGGTGGGCCAGTTTCACAAAGTTGTACTGTATAAAAAAACAATTATAGTGGGATGGGTAATAGTTATATATATCCCAAATATGGAGTTTTGTTATATCCCTAACAAAAATGTCAGTCAACAAAAATGTCAGTTAACTCCAGACTATGATGGACATAACTTACTTATGCTCAACTAGACATATTGTACTAATTTGTTTGTTTTGTTAAACTGCCAGTATTATGCAAAACAATTTCAGTTTGTACTCACGAGGGAGTTAACCAAAATGTTCAATGGTTATATCCTTCTCAGTCAAAAGAAAAACAATGTAACTGTGTTTAGTTCACTTAAGAGCCATTTTCAATAAAATTTACCATAATTTGTGACTCTTAATAAAAAATACAATTGCAGCCTACAGAGCCTGGACAAAGGAGTTGTAACCGAGGACCTCAACCCAGTTTCCTTCTCAGTCCAAGATCCTTACGGACAGCCTTTGTCTGGACCGGTAAATCTGGGATCCATGGTAACATTACTCTGGCAACTGGAAGGCGGCCAGCGTAAGTTGTTATATTTTACATTTTCTTCTGGAAAATTGATATGCATTTATTACAATTTATAGTACATCACTAGGGGGCAGTGCTCCTTAGCTCAACTGGTTGGGGTATTGAAGGTTCACTGGCCCCGCTGTGACTAGCTGACGCAGTACGCAGGTAGGGGCTGCCATTAACCAGGAGGGATTCCTCCCGGTAGTGTGCGTGCGCATCCTAGGCTTTAACATTGGAAAAGCGGACCGGTAGGTATTTCCCGTTCTAAAAATAGCACAGCCAAATTCAGTGCTTGGCCAATCAGGCATGCGGGATAGGAAGACCCGACCTGCCTATCGCGTTTATGCTTAGTGGGTGAGGTTGTTGACTGGGGATGATCAAAACTAAAGTTGTCACTCAATATGACAGTGGCCAAAATCTATTGAATTTACTTCATTGTCTTCTTAATACTGATTACCTACCATCCAGGGCCTTGCTGGGTTCACTATCTCTCTATAAAATAAATAAACCTCAAAAATCCAATATTTGAAAAAACCAAGTGATGACGTCACAATGCATTTCCATTGTATTTCAAATGATTTGGTCTTGATTTCTTCAATGTATCATTTATTTTTTGTAATTAATGCCTGATAGATTCATTAGCTAACACATATTTAGTATGCCCTGATCAAATAATGTGATTTACAATCATTTGATGAAGTTTTAGAAAATAGTAATTTTGACAGACAGTGGAGCTTTCAGGTGGTAGGGATAAGTTATACAGTCCTGCATGGTATGCAACTACCTATCCTAGCATTGCTCCAGATGTGGACATAGCTGTCAATAAATACAAAAAGTTACTGAGATGATTGGGTTGAAATAATAATCGCAAAAACTACGTGGCTAAATGTGCCACGTGCGTTTTCCATAAATGCATGGAAAACGCATGGTTTTTACCTAAATATAACAAGGCGAAAACCATGCGTTTATCCAAATGCATGGAAAATGCACGTGGCACATTTGGAAAATTATATCTAAATCCTCAGATCTCACTTGCAATTGGGTTCATATAATGTCACTTTATAATTGCACATTTTGATTGTACTAAATGTAAAATTTTCTTTTTCTTGCACTTATGGTTTTTCCGTGGCCAGTCTACGAAGCATTCCAGTTGCTTCAAGTCCGAGCGAAGAATGGACACGCGAAAGACCACCCTCAATATGCCGAGCTACCTCTTATTAAGGATGGGTTGGTATTTGAATATATAAATCATCATTATTTTCACTGTAATTGTCTATTTGGAAGCTATTTTTTATTAGTTATATCCCTCATAGTCAGGAGTTATCTAACATTATTATCCAGAAGGATTTATCATCCTTCAGGATATTGTCAAACTTAAGGAGAGAAATTCTGAAAAGCTGATTTGGTTCAGAATTTCTCAAATGATATAACTTATCAGGGATTGAGCTCAGCAGTCCACAGCAGGTCTCAGGAGACCTGTAGTCCAATTGTGCAATATTGTTTTGCTCGAGTTGTCAAAAGACATTAGAATAATTGTCAAAATAAGCTTAAAAATCAGCTTTGGTGAGCTTTTGCAGACAGCTTTTCATTTCGACACGAGGTAGACAGAAACTGAGAAAAAAAACACAACAGGTCCGCACAAAATTGCAAATTCGCAGTCAATTTCGCTTCTTCTTTTTTCTCTATGTTATGAAGTCCGTAGTATTCATGAAATGATCTTAATCAGTACTTTATTATCTTATATCGCTTCATTATCGTACAAATGAGCATTATTCGCCTACCACATTGTTTGCCTTGCTTACATAATTATGCTGATCTTGCCCCTACATGCAGCCCGCCAGCTAAGTTGGTCCCCTCCTTCCGCACAAGTGCATAGGAGTCGGTCTCGGCCGCCATTACCACGTGACTTTTAGTCAGGATCCTGACTGTTTTGTGATTGGCTGATGCTGTTCCCGTTTCTTATTGGCTGATACCAGAGGGGGTCGTTCAAATCAACCATTCAGAAACCACGATGCAATGACCAATCATAGCCCTGCTTATCCTCTGCCAATCTCAAACCATGAAAGAAATGCTAGCGACCAGTCTCACTACAGTGTAGGAGACTGCGGTTCCAGTGCTACCCGCCAGCAAAAGTGGCAGAAATGACATTATTTGGATCCCAGTGGTTGATCTCTCCAAGTAACACTACCTTCTGGATTCAGCGCCGATAGGCTCTAGTTGTCGGTTATATCCCGACGAAGTCACCAGCCACACCCTACCATAGCCATTGCAATTAATGTCTCATGTCGCCTATAAGACTATCGAAACTGTCGCTTGTCACACTTTAAGGAGATATTCCTCTTATGCCTGACATTATTAAAAAGCTTCAGTGTCACTGTGGTGATGGTTGAGCAGCGAAGTCACACTTTCGATTTTTACCATGCAGACCAATGCTTTTGTCACAGTGTTGGTTTGGTGGTTGAAATGCTAAAAAGTACTTCCATTACTCCCAGGTCTACCAATAATTTCTAGGAACAGAGAATTTCTCATCTTGAATTTTTAATGCAATTTTGTGACCCTGAATTTTGCCATAGCATATGTAGGAAAAAGTACAGTATAGCGGAGCCAAATTTATGACCTTATGTAGCGAGCCTTTCTGTCATGCCTATGACGTCATATCCCTGAATTCAATGAATGACGTAAAAAAAAAGACCTCTCTTCATTTTCAAGACAAGACATCGTTTTTTTTAAATTTTTTATGGGGGGGCTAGTGCCCAAACCCCTGCTGCGGTACACAAGTATTACTCCTCTTCTGCGATAGAACAAATTTTGGCAAAAAATAGTGATCTTTTTTAATATTTAATGGACACCAAATATGGGCATATATTTGGGTCCGCTATATTGCACTATACCCCATATGTACTTATTGCATTTTCATATACGTAATGTAATTATTCTTTTCAGATGTATCTACCCTGGGGCTAAACCTGTTCTTGTATCATTTGACGGTGACCCAACCGACCATTTGAAGATTATTTTCAAGTCTTTTGTTCTGAAACACACCTTGAGGCTACAAATAAGTACATTGCTTAAAGTCTGTGAGAACAAGACGGAGTGTGAACCTGTGGTAAGTAACGTTTGCAAAGAAAAAGTAAGAGAGAAAAATGTGTTGTAGCTTTTGTAGTGTTTTTGTTGTCAATGATTGTCGTGGACTATAGGAAAATCACACGAGTCCCTGATCTATTTTTACATATCAGACGAGGTGGGGTTAAATTTTTCTCCGATTATGAAGTTACTTTTTTTGTATATGAAGCCTTTTTTTTTATATAAGGCTGGTATCAATCTTTCCCATCAACTGCAGTCACGCTGGCATATTTTCAGCTGTACGCATTTTGTCCTTATTTGGACATAGCAACATATGCTTCCTTTTATGGGCATTTTACTAACATCATTCTGTGTGGTATGAAAAGCAGATCACCCAGAACATATCACCCAGCATTTCAAGTGACTGCAATTGGGGATATTTATAAAGTGAATTTTTTAGACAGCCATGCCAGGGGTCCCTGAGTCCGGATAAGCCCCTGTAGACACTGCTAGGCATTTGAAGAAAAGAATTAAGAGTCCAAATTTTATTGGATGACGATTGCGAAATTAGCTCTGGGCAAGAAATTTGCAGAGGGTGCACAAACTACTGTATCAGCTGGCATCTTTTCACTGAGCAGCCCTGAATTCAGCAAGACATAAGTCTTTCCTCTCCTCTTATTACTCATTTTGCTTTTCAGACCTAGTAGGTCATAACTAACTGGTTCCATAAATATAATTTTATTCAGGAAAAAACAGAAATCAACTAAATGATAAGATGTCAAATACATTAAATGCACTAAAAATATACTAGGATGCACTTTGCTTCAGCCAATCAGCGTCAAGGGCGGGAACTTTTTTCAGCCAATAGAATTGCAGTATACTATTCTGTCATAGCCACCTGGTGGAAATACAGAGAACCTTCCATGAACATCCACTATTGGCTTGGAAACAAACTAACAGGTTTATGGTCATTACTTACAGGTATGCGAAGGTCAGCCACAAAAACCTAGCTCTAAACAAAGTGACGCAAAAGAGAACTCGGCCGGCAAAGAAGATCCTAAAGGCGATAGTCGCAGACGTCGTGATGTTGATGACACGACGCCATCTTTTGTCACGACAACTAACGATGGCTCGCGATCACAGTACAGAGAATATGACACTACGATATATGTGACATCACCCCAGCCAAGTCAAGTGACAACAGGATATGTAACACCAACACAAATCACTACAGGTTATGCGAATACAGGTCATGTCAGCACAGGAAACGCAGGCAGCGCAGGAACGGTTTACTACCCAAACCAAGTCAATCGAGTGAATAATCCTTATGTTACGACCAGGCCTGGAGGACAATATTATGGTAAGTGATAATTAATACTCCAGTGTTATTTTGACTATGTTTTATAAATTTTTATTACACATGTGTTATACCAAAACATTGCTGTCATTTGCAAGCAGTGCTTGAGACAGAACACATTGCATTGGGTCTTTCTAGAATGTATTACTGTGCATGGACCTACTTGGAACTGCAGGAAAAGTGAACGGAAAAAGTGCAGTATAGCCGACACAAATTACCATATTTAGTGAGTCCCATTGCCAGGCCTATATATGACGTCAAATGCTTGAATTCAATATGTGTAATGTCTCAAACAAATGGTGTCTTCAAGGCAAGAAGGCAACTTATTGTTTTTCTTGGGGGCTGCTGCCCCCAAACCCCGCTACTCTACAGATATGTTATCTTATTGTGTACCACAACCAAATTTGGTCTAAAGTAGTGATTATTTTCATATTTCATGGATGCCAAATATGGGCATAAATTTGGGTCCGCTATACTGCACTAAGTCCAGTGAAACATACTTGATCAAATAACACATAATGAATATTATAAGATATCGATAATGTCCTTTTTCGTGCTCAAAATCCAATACAGTAGGAGTCATAACGATTTTTCAACGATTACTAACCGAAGACGAAAATAACTAAAAGTCATAGTTTTAGAGATCAGTGTTGAAGAGGGCTCACAGTGGTTTGTACATAATGAAAGAACGCAGAAATGTTGGGTTTAGTGCAATATAGCGGACCCAAATATTGTCCATATTTGGCATCCATGAGACATGAAAATAATCACAATTTATTACCAAATTTCGTTCTGGCACACAATAAGAATACATTTGTGTAGAGTAGCGGGGGTTTTGGGGCAACAGCCCCCAAGGAAAAGCTAAATAAACTATCATTACCTCGCGTTCTTGCCTCACCGCCGCCGTTAGTTTGTGACGTCACTCATTGAATTCAAGCATTTTACTTCATAGGCCTGACAACGAGGCTCGCTAAATATGGTCAATAATTTGGGTCCGCTATATTGCACTTTTTCCAAAATGTCAGTCTGCATAAATGACCACTGATGACTGTTGTACAAAAGGACTTTCAAAAGTACATGTGAAATCTCTTATCGTATAATTTCATTTTATATCTTCTATATATTGTCTTATCTTATGAAAATTCTTCACAGGCTACAGACAGGTCATCTACGACAATCCGGACTCAGCTTACTACTACTACAACCGTCCGGCCACAGTCGAATCGGACAGTGTTGCTTTTTACAGTGATGGACCGCAGCAGCCCGGCTGGCCGTCTTATTGCGTAAAAGGATTGATCCTTTTCATATTAACCGTAGCATTTGGTATACTCTTTCTTATAACTTTATGTTGCTGTGTTTATTACTGTGTAAAGTCCCATGACAGACCTCCCAAGCACCATGCTTGAGATTTACAGTAAATTTTTAAGATATGCACTGTAAATTTACAGTCAATTTTTTTTGCAGTGTTATAGATTTTTACTCTAAATTTACAGTCAATTTTTCACAGTGGTATATAAATTGATGATTACAAATGGAAGCATAAAGCAAGATTGCCAAAAAGATCTATATATATATATTTGAGAGTTAATTTTGTAATTGTGTAAATGTTATGGATTTGCTGACAAGCATAATTGCAGCATTTTGTATTTAGATTGTACTAGACCAAAAATAAGAAAGGTTTTTGTCTTTTGCATATTCGTTATAAAACTGACATCATGTATAGAAACTGATTTGGTTTTTGTATTTATAATGATTTTGCCTGTGGATAATATAAGGTTTATTTTGCCATGTACAAATTCATATTCTAATAATCATTTTATTCAATAAAGATTTTATAACAAGAGACGGTTTTTATGGATCAAATATTTCATTAACCACTTTCAGGCGGGGGTCTAGCTCAGAGGTAGCGCTCTGGGCTTCCAACTGCTGGGTCCCGGGCTCGATTCCCAGTCGAGCTTAAGTTGGATGGCTGTTTTCTCCTTCGTCTCATTGCCATGGTCTCTGCCTGTCCTAATTAGCCCAACTGGTGCAGAAATACAGGACGTAAAGCCCTAATCACACACACGCACACACTCATTAACCACTTTCACTGGTACTAAAAAATGTCTTCACCAGCAGCAAAAAACCAAATGGCATCAGAAACTGAATTTTTCTTCTTCACAATATTAGGGCTTATGGCAGAGTAGAATTGTTTTTACTTAATCATTTATTTTGTTTTTTGGTCTATTTGAATTACTTTTTACATTTTAGTTACATTTTTATTTTGCGGACTCCTGAAAATTTCGCTACGTCTAGAAAGATTAATACCTATAGAAATTTTGACCAACAAATTATTTCCTTTATCTCCAAAACTGTCACAAATTGTGCTTAAGAAATGTTATAAATTACGTGTACTTTAAAATACGTTATGGTATCTTTTCTTTTTATTTATTTATTTTATTTCACACAATGTAGGAAGCCAATATTTCAGTTTCAATACATCTAAAATTTAATATATATTTGAGAATGACATTATTTTCATTTTATCTTAGCACGACCCAGTATCTTTTTATGTTTATATTTTAATATCTTATCTTTCGATCTAACTATGACAATATGATCCATTTTGCATATGAAATTGAAACTGTTTACTTTATGTGTGTTTGTATATGATCAGCTGATGTCATTTTAATACAACATTATTACAGAATGGCCAAGCTTGTCAAGAAGGTTCTAGGAGGTAAGTCCGGGATGTAGGGAATAATTCTTTATTTTATTTTAAATATGTTTACAATGTAAAATGAAAGTGGATTTTATAAACCGTCTATGCAGTTTAAGCTCTCTTTTAAAATTACACCCTTGGCAGGGTTGTTCAATCATGAGTCTATCTCAATTCCTTGGGAAGTATGCAGCCCATTACACATTAACTCCAGAACAGCACTCTACAAGCCTGTAGCCAAGTACCCATTTACACATGGGTGGAGCCACTGGTAGATCCAGCTCTGACTCTACTGGGGGGGGGGGGGGGGCAAAAGCCTGACTGAAAGTCATGCCCCCCCCCACCCCCTTGGATCCGCAAGTGCATGGGTGGAGTGGACCAAAGAGCTACGGAGGATCTGTTCAGTTTCTCCATTCCATGGTGATAATCTTTTGGTTTTAAGGCGAGCAATGCCGAGCATCTTAACCATTAGGCCACCACACCTCTAATTTAAGCAAGCAATGTTAGGCTCATATAAGTGCCATAACTTTGTGCATATCAAGAAAGTCTGGAGATAAATAGTAATTACTACTATAGATAAACATAGGTTAATTAATCCAAGGTGGACAGTGGAGTAGTCCGAGTAGTGGATCTGATGGCGCTTGCACCCCTAGTTCAAGTTCAATCATTTTAATCACCACTATATTTAACAATCATACATAATCAACATAAAAATAAAATTATTCAGTGGAGGAAAACCCTCTAAGGCATTTAGTTGCCGCTATCGAGGGACCGCCTATAGTTCTAACTGGCAGCAAAGACACTGTCTTTGCTGGCAGCTTCAAGGCAGGACCGACAGGTTTGATGACTTCTTGTCCTGGGGACCAGCATGTCTGAATGAAAGGCTAATGTTATGGCCTGGTACATGGCATCCTCGGTCCCAGTACCCTGGGAATCTACCCCTGTAGTTTCACTATTTCACTTTTGACCTAGTTCACTGCTCAGCCAATCATAGGGCTGGCTTAGAGGAGGTCTAAGCAACAATTTATGTGACCTTTCCTTTCACACCATTTGTGACAGCCAATTAGCTGTGGTCTGGCACTGTTTGAATATGGGAGCAACAAGTACATAATTGTAAACTCAGTAATGTCCAGCTCTTAACTTGCACATAACCAAATGTGCCCGCTAAAATATATTTCATTATAACATAACTTTGTACTTAGATTTGACAACTTAATTTAATTATCTTGTATAGTATCCCATGCAACATGCATTTATGGTGCTAATTAATTTAAACTGATTGATATTATAAATGACATATACAAAAAAATAAATAATAAATTATGTCATGTTGAAATATTTACTTATTATCAATGAATATAATAATATATAATTGATACATGGACATATTATTTCCATGATTTTTATCATCACAATAGACAAGAAATGTTAAAAAAACCCAGCTTTAGTGGAATGACCAACTGCACCTCTGCTACTATTGTTGTTGTTGATTAAACACAAGTCAAGTCATGAGCTTAGAGAAATTAGACCTAGTTTCACTTTGACATTACTGAGGGGGTTCACTTGCTATAGGCTAAGACAAAGCAGGGCAGGTCACCAAGGTCATTCTCATTAATATGCATGAGTTGACCCACATAGTGAAGCCAGTGGAGAGGGTTGCCAAGGCTTGGTGTGCGAGGGTGGGTACATGGCCAAATGTGCCCACGTGCGTTTTCCATGAGAAGGATAAACGCATGGAAAACGCATGGTTTTTGCCTAATTAAGATGAGGTGAAAACCATGTGTTCTTCCAAACGCATGGAAAACGCACTTAGCACATTTGGCCATGTAGGGACCGGCAGGTTTGCTCAAGGACTGGCAGCTTTCCCACACAGCTGGTCATTGGGCCCGGCAGCTATTTTGCGCTTACTGTGAACACTGCCCACAACTGTATGATCCACTTAAACATTTAATAGAGACTATTGCAACCTTATGCATCACTATTTTTTGAAGAAGGTAAATAACTATTCTAACGCTGTGTACTCATTCTTCAATTTGCAGGTACGATAGCAGTGTCGCAGAACTTGAAATGCTTAAACTTGACAGAGAAAATTTGGAAAAGAAACTCAGCGAGGAGAAGAACGTTACCGCCCTGCTTCGACATTCTTACCAAGAATCAAAAGGAACTTTTCCGCCGTTTCGATACGGAGAGCTAAAATCTATGATAAAGAAAGCAACCAATGACTCGAGAGTGTTAGAGACAAATCCGCTTCGGGAAAATATACGTTTTCATCAATCAGAAGGTAACTTAGGAAGATTTTGCGAATCAACATTATCACTTGTGGACCATATGCAACTGAAAGGCAAGTATTTTTATTAACTTTTATGAAGTCATTCAATGTTTATTTGTTATTACATTGTATATTGTATAATCACAGGCCAGATATAATTTATTACTGTTTTTATTATAGTATTTGTTTTTGACCCTGACACAGAATTATTTAAATTCAGAAGCACTTGGAGTTTAATATTAAGTTGGGAATATTTCCAATATGCTTTACTTTTGGTGCATCTTTTTAATATTTCAAGTATTTCGCTCAAATTTACCTACTTATAAATATATTTCACACTTGTAACAAATATATTTTCAATTTCATTGCAGGTCTTTCTTAGTATAGTTGGGATATACGCATAGTCAGAATAGGCCTATATTCCAAACAATATGCAAATTTTTCAGCTAATTTACATAATCGCAAGATATCCACCAATCGTTTCATTGCAATCATACATTTTGTACTTGTGATTTAAATATTTTCAAACAACAATATGCTTATTCCAGCTAATTTGCATAATTCCAAAATGGCTACCATTAGTGCACACCCTGATATTTACTTCCATTATATACATAGCTAGCTTCAGTAAATATTCATTTTTTGTTGTAGCTCGAACGGCGAAAGATATCAAAAAAGATGTTGAATTCACCAAGAATCGGGTGACTGAGCTTCGAATGGAATTGTTAAGAGAAAAACGGAAGTTCGTGATTCTCGATGATAAATACCAGTATTCGAAACGATCCAATCCATCCTGTCGATATACTGAAATGAAGGAGATGACAAAAGAAGCGTTACGAGAGCAGCCGAATCTGGAATACAAAAGAAATGCGAATATAATATTACGGGCTCGACAAAGTTTCTAGAGAAATTCAATGCGAAGTAGTTTTCAAAGAGAGAATTCTTTTCGAAAAAAAAGAATAAAGAGGAATAGAATGAATGATCATCCAACTTCTGCATTAAAGAAGTCATCTTCAGATCCAGGGAAACTGAACAATCTGCAATAGCTAACTGATGAAAAAGCGAGAAAAACAGCGAGAAACTGCTGAAAAGTGTTGCACTCCATGAAATTTAAGTAAATTCAGCAATAAACTTTGACCGAGGATTTGTCACTATGCCCATGTTGATCATATCGAGCTACTGAACTCGCTTATATTTCAAGGTGTGCTACTGGCTGAAATGCTACATGCTTTTAAAGTGAGCAACTAGAGCCTATCGGCGCTGAATCCAGAAGGGGGCGTTACTCTTGTATTGATTACTGATAGTACCAACTGGACATCTTTCGATCCTTAACGATTCAATATTATCGCGATAAATTTCTAACGATACATGATATTTATCACTGTGAAGGAGAACTACAGTCTAACTGAGCACACTTTGGAAACTGTGTGTTCCAATGAGAGAGGAAGAAAAGGAACCGATTGTTTTTGTTGAGAGAATAAAAAGAAAAACATTTAACATGATAATAGTAACTGGAGTGCCCAATTATCAAGAGACTTCATTGAATTCATTAAGTGTAACCTGGGATACCCAAGTGTCAATCAGTTTGTAGTCATATGATTTGAATATATGTGTCTTGTTTGATTCCTTTTGCTTACTAATTTGTATTGTTCATTTTTCTATCCTTATTTTTTTTCTTCTTTTTCCTTAAAATTGATTTGTCCTTGTTCTAATCTTAATATAAATTATTTCTTTTCATGATATTTTTTTTTTTTTTCAGAAATATATTACATTGTATTGATAAAGGCATATACCCCCAATGGGAGTCAGCCTGCAATTTTTTTGGCCTATATATATTTGTGAATTGTGAGAATGATATTGTTATTATAATGGCTAATAAATGAATCTGAATCAACACTTCATGTAATTTGGATTGACACATAGTTATTCCAGCTTAGCTATTGAAAAATAATTGATCCCTGGCCGGGTAAAAACAATAGCTGCTCCCTAGCCGCGAGTCAACCCAGTGGGCGCCTGGGGTGCTCAGTATGTACACTGATTGAGTAGTTCTCATGTCAGAATGGTGGTTGGCGCAAATACAATCTACTAAAGATCAAAAACGGCCTCTAACAGTAAAGTTCCAGGAGCTAGGCTGAACACAGCTATAGACAAAAAATTTGCTCCTGTATTATTTTTTACCCAAGGTAGCCCAGTGCTTGACCATTCTGAATCTCCAATCCCTTCCCAGGCACTAAAACAGCTTAAGAGCCAACCTGTACAACCTCTTGAGTTTCTGTTCAGTAGGCCTATAGTTGTTAAATTCGTAACTGAGCTAGGTGGGTTGCATAGAAGGCCAAGAGCCACAAAAACAGCGAAATTCCGCGAAAATATCTCTAATTAAGCATTTTTTAGCTACTGATATCTTTCTCAAAAAACGAGCCCAATATTTGTGCTCAATATATTTTAAAGTATACTGAGCCCTATGTGACACTGTTCAGCTTGATATCCACTGAGGCTATTCATTTGAAAAGTTTCCTGAATTTTCCACTCTCTGTCATCTCATCCTCTGACAATATCCTGAAGGCTTGCTTTCGCAATCTTCTGGATAATAATATTTAGAGGCACTTTTACACAATCAAGAAATGTTGGTTGCCATCTTAATCTATGAACACCATCTATGATCCCTATAATGAATGATTTATCATGACAAGATAAAGACATTTTTGTTGTTTCATAATCAAACATCATATATTTAACACAATATCTTACACAGTTTATTGTAACTTTGGACAGCCATAAATAAATGAGTTTTCCCTACATTGTGAGGTCACAAAATATCTATATAAACATTGAGATTCGCCACATCACAATTAAGTAGATGAACTATAGATGCAAGAATATGTTATGATATCATCACCCATTGTCCATAATATGACATCACAAATACATGACGCCATGTAACAATGTCGTGTAACAGAGTTGGCGAGTTCTGAGTTCTCGTGTGTCTTGTACCCGGAAGTACTAAAACAATACATGACATCACAACAGCCCAATTATTGATGACATCATCTAGTATTGTGCATTGTTGACATCATACATTTTCCCATGGGGAGAAAAAGTACAAGAGGTCACTGACACCATAGCAGAAAAGTATTGTTTGATGACATCAACTAAATGATAAGATGTCAAATGTACATTAAATGCACTAAAAGTACTACTAGGATGCACTTTGCTTTAGCCAATCAGAGTCAAAGGGCGGGAACTTTTTTCAGCCAATAGAATTGCAGTATACTATTCTGACGTAGCCACCTGGTGGAAATACAGAGAACCTTCCATGAACATCCACTATTGGCTTGGGAACAAACTAACAGGTTTATGATCATTACTTACAGGTATGCGAAGGTCAGCCACAAAAACCTAGCGCTAAACAAAGTGACGCAAAAGAGAACTCTGCCGGCAAAGAAGATCCTAAAGGCGATAGTCGCAGACGTCGTGATGTTGATGACACGACGCCATCTTTTGTCACGACAACTAACGATGGCTCGCGATCACAGTACAGAGAATATGACACTACGATCTATGTGACATCACCCCAGCCAAGTCAAGTGACAACAGGATATGTAACACCAACACAAATCACTACAGGTTATGCGAATACAGGTCAGGTCAGCACAGGAAACGCAGGCAGCGCAGGAACGGTTTACTACCCAAACCAAATCAATCGAGTGAATAATCCGTATGTTACGACCAGGCCTGGAGGACAATATTATGGTAAGTGATAATTAATACCCCAGTGTTATTTTGACTATGTTTTATAAATTTTTATTACACGTGTTAGACTGAAACATTGCTGTCATTTGCAAGCGCTGACAGGCCGTGCTTGAGACAGAACACATTGCATTGGGTCTTTCTAGAATGTATTACTGTGCATGGACCTACTTGGAACTGCAGGAAAAGTGAACGGAAAAAGTGCAGTATAGCCGACCCAAATTACCATATTTAGCGAGTCCCATTGCCAGGCCTATATATGACGTCAAATGCTTGAATTCAATATGTGTAATGTCTCAAACAAATGGTGTCTTCAAGGCAAGAAGGCAACTTATTGTTTTTCTTGGGGGCTGCTGCCCCCAAACCCCGCTACTCTACAGATATTATCTTATTGTGTACCACAACCAAATTTGGTCTAAAGTAGTGATTATTTTCATATTTCATGGATGCCAAATATGGGCATAAATTTGGGTCCGCTATACTGCACTAAGTCCAGTGAAACATACTTGATCAAATAACACATAATGAATATTATAAGATATCGATAATGTCCTTTTTCGTGCTCAAAATCCAATACAGTAGGAGTCATAACGATTTTTCAACGATTACTAACCGAAGACGAAAATAACTAAAAGTCATAGTTTTAGAGATCAGTGTTGAAGAGGGCTCACAGTGGTTTGTACATAATGAAAGAACGCAGAAATGTTGGGTTTAGTGCAATATAGCGGACCCAAATATTGTCCATATTTGGCATCCATGAGACATGAAAATAATCACAATTTATTACCAAATTTCGTTCTGGCACACAATAAGAATACATTGTGTAGAGTAGCGGGGGTTTGATGGCAGCAGCCCTCAAGAAAAAGCGAAATAAACTATCATTACCTCGCGTTCTTGCCTCACCGCCGCCATTTGTTTGTGACGTCACTCATTGAATTCAAGCATTTTACTTCATAGGCCTGACAACGAGGCTCGCAAAATATGGTCAATAATTTGGGTCGGCTATACTGCACTTTTTCCAAAATGTCAGTCTGCATAAATGACCACTGATGAATGTTGTATAATTTAGGACTTTCACACGTGCATGTGATAAAGTATCTCTTATCGTATAATTTCATTTTATATCTTCTATCTTGTCTTATCTTATGAAAATTCTTCACAGGCTACAGACAGGTCATCTACGACAATCCGGACTCAGCTTACTACTACTACAACCGTCCGGCCACAGTCGAATCAGACAGTGTTGCATTTTACAGTGATGGACCGCAGCAGCCCGGCTGGCCGTCTTATTGCGTAAAAGGATTGATCCTTTTCATATTAACCGTAGCATTTGGTATACTCTTTCTTATAACTTTATGTTGCTGTGTTTATTACTGTGTAAAGTCCCATGACAGACCTCCCAAGCACCATGCTTGAGATTTACAGTAAATTTTTAAGATATGCACTGTAAATTTACAGTCAATTTTTTTTGCAGTGTTATAGATTTTTACTCTAAATTTACAGTCAATTTTTCACAGTGGTATATAAATTGATGATTACAAATGGAAGCATAAAGCAAGATTGCCAAAAAGATCTATATATATATATTTGAGAGTTAATTTTGTAATTGTGTAAATGTTATGGATTTGCTGACAAGCATAATTGCAGCATTTTGTATTTAGATTGTACTAGACCAAAAATAAGAAAGGTTTTTGTCTTTTGCATATTCGTTATAAAACTGACATCATGTATAGAAACTGATTTGGTTTTTGTATTTATAATGATTTTGCCTGTGGATAATATAAGGTTTATTTTGCCATGTACAAATTCATATTCTAATAATCATTTTATTCAATAAAGATTTTATAACAAGAGACGGTTTTTATGGATCAAATATTTCATTAACCACTTTCAGGCGGGAGTCTAGCTCAGAGGTAGCGCTCTGGGCTTCCAACTGCTGGGTCCCGGGCTCGATTCCCAGTCGAGCTTAAGTTGGATGGCTGTTTTCTCCTTCGTCTCATTGCCATGGTCTCTGCCTGTCCTAATTAGCCCAACTGGTGCAGAAATACAGGACGTAAAGCCCTAATCACACACACGCACACACTCATTAACCACTTTCACTGGTACTAAAAAATGTCTTCACCAGCAGCAAAAAACCAAATGGCATCAGAAACTGAATTTTTCTTCTTCACAATATTAGGGCTTATGGCAGAGTAGAATTGTTTTTACTTAATCATTTATTTTGTTTTTTGGTCTATTTGAATTACTTTTTACATTTTAGTTACATTTTTATTTTGCGGACTCCTGAAAATTTCGCTACGTCTAGAAAGATTAATACCTATAGAAATTTTGACCAACAAATTATTTCCTTTATCTCCAAAACTGTCACAAATTGTGCTTAAGAAATGTTATAAATTATGTGTACTTTAAAATACGTTATGGTATCTTTTCTTTTTATTTATTTATTTTATTTCACACAATGTAGGAAGCCAATATTTCAGTTTCAATACATCTAAAATTTAATATATATTTGAGAATGACATTATTTTCATTTTATCTTAGCACGACCCAGTATCTTTTTATGTTTATATTTTAATATCTTATCTTTCGATCTAACTATGACAATATGATCCATTTTGCATATGAAATTGAGACTGTTTACTTTATGTGTGTTTGTATATGATCAGCTGATGTCATTTTAATACAACATTATTACAGAATGGCCAAGCTTGTCAAGAAGGTTCTAGGAGGTAAGTCCGGGATGTAGGGAATAATTCTTTATTTTATTTTAAATATGTTTACAATGTAAAATGAAAGTGGATTTTATAAACCGTCTATGCAGTTTAAGCTCTCTTTTAAAATTACACCCTTGGCAGGGTTGTTCAATCATGAGTCTATCTCAATTCCTTGGGAAGTATGCAGCCCATTACACATTAACTCCAGAACAGCACTCTACAAGCCTGTAGCCAAGTACCCATTTACACATGGGTGGAGCCACTGGTAGATCCAGCTCTGACTCTACTGGGGGGGGGGGGGGCAAAAGCCTGACTGAAAGTCATGCCCCCCCCCACCCCCTTGGATCCGCAAGTGCATGGGTGGAGTGGACCAAAGAGCTACGGAGGATCTGTTCAGTTTCTCCATTCCATGGTGATAATCTTTTGGTTTTAAGGCGAGCAATGCCGAGCATCTTAACCATTAGGCCACCACACCTCTAATTTAAGCAAGCAATGTTAGGCTCATATAAGTGCCATAACTTTGTGCATATCAAGAAAGTCTGGAGATAAATAGTAATTACTACTATAGATAAACATAGGTTAATTAATCCAAGGTGGACAGTGGAGTAGTCCGAGTAGTGGATCTGATGGCGCTTGCACCCCTAGTTCAAGTTCAATCATTTTAATCACCACTATATTTAACAATCATACATAATCAACATAAAAATAAAATTATTCAGTGGAGGAAAACCCTCTAAGGCATTTAGTTGCCGCTATCGAGGGACCGCCTATAGTTCTAACTGGCAGCAAAGACACTGTCTTTGCTGGCAGCTTCAAGGCAGGACCGACAGGTTTGATGACTTCTTGTCCTGGGGACCAGCATGTCTGAATGAAAGGCTAATGTTATGGCCTGGTACATGGCATCCTCGGTCCCAGTACCCTGGGAATCTACCCCTGTAGTTTCACTATTTCACTTTTGACCTAGTTCACTGCTCAGCCAATCATAGGGCTGGCTTAGAGGAGGTCTAAGCAACAATTTATGTGACCTTTCCTTTCACACCATTTGTGACAGCCAATTAGCTGTGGTCTGGCACTGTTTGAATATGGGAGCAACAAGTACATAATTGTAAACTCAGTAATGTCCAGCTCTTAACTTGCACATAACCAAATGTGCCCGCTAAAATATATTTCATTATAACATAACTTTGTACTTAGATTTGACAACTTAATTTAATTATCTTGTATAGTATCCCATGCAACATGCATTTATGGTGCTAATTAATTTAAACTGATTGATATTATAAATGACATATACAAAAAAATAAATAATAAATTATGTCATGTTGAAATATTTACTTATTATCAATGAATATAATAATATATAATTGATACATGGACATATTATTTCCATGATTTTTATCATCACAATAGACAAGAAATGTTAAAAAAACCCAGCTTTAGTGAAATGACCAACTGCACCTCTGCTACTATTGTTGTTGTTTATTAAACACAAGTCAAGTCATGAGCTTAGAGAAATTAGACCTAGTTTCACTTTGACATTACTGAGGGGGTTCACTTGCTATAGGCTAAGACAAAGCAGGGCAGGTCACCAAGGTCATTCTCATTAATATGCATGAGTTGACCCACATAGTGAAGCCAGTGGAGAGGGTTGCCAAGGCTTGGTGTGCGAGGGTGGGTACATGGCCAAATGTGCCCACGTGCGTTTTCCATGAGAAGGATAAACGCATGGAAAACGCATGGTTTTTGCCTAATTAAGATGAGGTGAAAACCATGTGTTCTTCCAAACGCATGGAAAACGCACTTAGCACATTTGGCCATGTAGGGACCGGCAGGTTTGCTCAAGGACTGGCAGCTTTCCCACACAGCTGGTCATTGGGCCCGGCAGCTATTTTGCGCTTACTGTGAACACTGCCCACAACTGTATGATCCACTTAAACATTTAATAGAGACTATTGCAACCTTATGCATCACTATTTTTTGAAGAAGGTAAATAACTATTCTAACGCTGTGTACTCATTCTTCAATTTGCAGGTACGATAGCAGTGTCGCAGAACTTGAAATGCTTAAACTTGACAGAGAAAATTTGGAAAAGAAACTCAGCGAGGAGAAGAACCTTACCGCCCTGCTTCGACATTCTTACCAAGAATCAAAAGGAACTTTTCCGCCGTTTCGATACGGAGAGCTAAAATCTATGATAAAGAAAGCAACCAATGACTCGAGAGTGTTAGAGACAAATCCGCTTCGGGAAAATATACGTTTTCATCAATCAGAAGGTAACTTAGGAAGATTTTGCGAATCAACATTATCACTTGTGGACCATATGCAACTGAAAGGCAAGTATTATTATTAACTTTTATGAAGTCATTCAATGTTTATTTGTTATTACACTGTATATTGTATAATCACAGGCCAGATATAATTTATTACTGTTTATATTATAGTATTTGTTTTTGACCCTGACACAGAATTATTTAAATTCAGAAGCACTTGGAGTTTAATATTAAGTTGGGAATATTTCCAATATGCTTTACTTTTGGTGCATCTTTTTAATATTTCAAGTATTTCGCTCAAATTTACCTACTTATAAATATATTTCACACACTTGTAACAAATATCTTTTCAATTTTATTGCAGGTCTTTCTTAGTATAGTTGGGATATACGCATAGTCAGAATAGGCCTATATTCCCAACAATATGCAAATTCTTCAGCTAATTTACATAATCGCAAGATATCCACCAATCGTTTCATTGCAATCATACATTTTGTACTTGTGATTTAAATATTTTCAAACAACAATATGCTTATTCCAGCTAATTTGCATAATTCCAAAATGGCTACCATTAGTGCACACCCTGATATTTACTTCCATTATATACATAGCTAGCTTCAGTAAATATTCATTTTTTGTTGTAGCTCGAACGGCGAAAGATATCAAAAAAGATGTTGAATTCACCAGGAATCGGGTGACTGAGCTTCGAATGGAATTGTTAAGAGAAAAACGGAAGTTCGTGATTCTCGATGATAAATACCAGTATTCGAAACGATCCAATCCATCCCGTCGATATACTGAAATGAAGGAGATGACAAAAGAAGCGGTACGAGAGCAGCCGAATCTGGAATACAAAAGAAATGCGAATATAATATCACGGGCTCGACAAAGTTTCTAGAGAAATTCAATGCGAAGTAGTTTTCAAAGAGAGAATTATTTTTGAAAAAAAGAATAAAGAGGAATAGAATGAATGATCATCCAACTTCTGCATTAAAGAAGTCATCTTCAGATCCAGGGAAACTGAACAATCTGCAATAGCTAACTGATGAAAAAGCGAGAAAAACAGCGAGAAACTGCTGAAAAGTGTTGCACTCCATGAAATTTAAGTAAATTCAGCAATAAACTTTGACCGAGGATTTGTCACTATGCCCATGTTGATCATATCGAGCTACTGAACTCGCTTATATTTCAAGGTGTGCTACTGGCTGAAATGCTACATGCTTTTAAAGTGAGCAACTAGAGCCTATCGGCGCTGAATCCAGAAGGGGGCGTTACTCTTGTATTGATTACTGATAGTACCAACTGGACATCTTTCGATCCTTAACGATTCAATATTATCGCGATAAATTTCTAACGATACATGATATTTATCACTGTGATGGAGAACTACAGTCTAACTGAGCACACTCTGGAAACCGTGTGTTCCAATGAGAGAGGAAGAAAAGGAGCCGATTGTTTTTGTTGAGAGAATAAAAAGAAAAACATTTAACATGATAATAGTAATTGGAGTGCCCAATTATCAAGCGACTTCATTGAATTCATTAAGTGTAACCTGGGATACCCAAGTGTCAATCAGTTTGCATATGATTTGAATATATGTGTCTTGTTTGATTTCTTTTGCTTACTAATTTGTATTGTTCATTTTTCTATCCTTATTTTTTTTTCTTCTTTTTCCTTAAAATTGATTTGTCCTTGTTCTCATCTTAATATAAATTATTTCTTTTCATGATATATATATTTTTTTTTTTCAGAAATATATTACATTGTATTGATAAAGGCATATAAACCAATGGGAGTCAGCCTGCAATTTTTTTGGTCTATATATATTTGTGAATTGTGAGAATGATATTGTTATTATAATGGCTAATAAATGAATCTGAATCAACACTTCATGTAATTTGGATTGACACATAGTTATTCCAGCTTAGCTATTGAAAAATAATTGATCCCTGGCCGGGTAAAAACAATGGCTGCTCCCTAGCCGCGAGTCAACCCAGTGGGCGCCTGGGGTGCTCAGTATGTATCTTCACACTGATTGAGTAGTTCTCATGTCAGAATGGTGGTTGGCGCAAATACAATCTACTAAAGATCAAAAACGGCCTCTAACAGTAAAGTAGGAGCTAGGCTGAACACAGCTATAGACAACAAATTTGCTCCTGTATTATTTTTTACCCAAGGTAGCCCAGTGCTTGACCATTCTGAACCTCCAATCCCTTCCCAGGCACTAAAACAGCTTAAGAGCCAACCTGTACAACCTCTTGAGTTTCTGTTCAGTAGGCCTATAGTTGTTAAATTCGCAACTGAGCTAGGTGGGTTGCATAGAAGGCCAAGAGCCACAAACAGCGAAATTCCGCGAAAATATCTCTAATTTAGCATTTTTTAGCTACTGATATCTTTCTCAAAAAACGAGCCCAATATTTGTGCTCAATATATTTTAAAGTATACTGAGCCCTATGTGACACTGTTCAGCTTGATATCCACTGAGGCTATTCATTTGAAAAGTTTCCTGAATTTTCCACTCTCTGTCATCTCATCCTCTGACAATATCCTGAAGGCTTGCTTTCGCAATCTTCTGGATAATAATATTTAGAGGCACTTTTACACAATCAAGAAATGTTGGTTGCCATCTTAATCTATGAACACCATCTATGATCCCTATAATGAATGATTTATCATGACAAGATAAAGACATTTTTGTTGTTTCATAATCAAACATCATATATTTAACACAATATCTTACACAGTTTATTGTAACTTCGGAGAGCTATAAATAAATGAGTTTTCCCTACATTGTGAGGTCACAAAATATCTATATAAAGATTGAGATTCGCCACATCACAATTAAGTAAATGAACTATAGATGCAAGAATATGTTATGATATCATCACCCATTGTCCATAATATGACATCACAAATACATGACGCCATGTAACAATGTCGTGTAACAGAGTTGGCGAGTTCTAAGTTCTCGTGTGTCTTGTACCCGGAAGTACTAAAACAATACATGACATCACAACAGCCCAATTATTGATGACATCATCTAGTATTGTGCATTGTTGACATCATACATTTTCCCATGGGGAGAAAAAGTACAAGAGGTCACTGACACCATAGCAGAAAAGTATTGTTTGATGACATCAACTAAATGATAAGATGTCAAATGTACATTAAATGCACTAAAAGTACTACTAGGATGCACTTTGCTTTAGCCAATCAGAGTCAAGGGCGGGAACTTTTTTCAGCCAATAGAATTGCAGTATACTATTCTGATGTAGCCACCTGGTGGAAATACAGAGAACCTTCCATGAACATCCACTATTGGCTTGGAAACAAACTAACAGGTTTATGATCATTACTTACAGGTATGCGAAGGTCAGCCACAAAAACCTAGCGCTAAACAAAGTGACGCAAAAGAGAACTCTGCCGGCAAAGAAGATCCTAAAGGCGATAGTCGCAGACGTCGTGATGTTGATGACACGACGCCATCTTTTGTCACGACAACTAACGATGGCTCGCGATCACAGTACAGAGAATATGACACTACGATCTATGTGACATCACCCCAGCCAAGTCAAGTGACAACAGGATATGTAACACCAACACAAATCACTACAGGTTATGCGAATACAGGTCAGGTCAGCACAGGAAACGCAGGCAGCGCAGGAACGGTTTACTACCCAAACCAAATCAATCGAGTGAATAATCCGTATGTTACGACCAGGCCTGGAGGACAATATTATGGTAAGTGATAATTAATACCCCAGTGTTATTTTGACTATGTTTTATAAATTTTTATTACACATGTGTTAGACTGAAACATTGCTGTCATTTGCAAGCGCTGACAGGCCGTGCTTGAGACAGAACACATTGCATTGGGTCTTTCTAGAATGTATTACTGTGCATGGACCTACTTGGAACTGCAGGAAAAGTGAACGGAAAAAGTGCAGTATAGCCGACCCAAATTACCATATTTAGCGAGTCCCATTGCCAGGCCTATATATGACGTCAAATGCTTGAATTCAATATGTGTAATGTCTCAAACAAATGGTGTCTTCAAGGCAAGAAGGCAACTTATTGTTTTTCTTGGGGGCTGCTGCCCCCAAACCCCGCTACTCTACAGATATGTTATCTTATTGTGTACCACAACCAAATTTGGTCTAAAGTAGTGATTATTTTCATATTTCATGGATGCCAAATATGGGCATAAATTTGGGTCCGCTATACTGCACTAAGTCCAGTGAAACATACTTGATCAAATAACACATAATGAATATTATAAGATATCGATAATGTCCTTTTTCGTGCTCAAAATCCAATACAGTAGGAGTCATAACGATTTTTCAACGATTACTAACCGAAGACGAAAATAACTACAAGTCATAGTTTTAGATATCAGTGTTGAAGAGGGCTCACAGTGGTTTGTACATAATGAAAGAACGCAGAAATGTCGGGTTTAGTGCAATATAGCGGACCCAAATATTGACCATATTTGGCATCCAAGAGACATGAAAATAATCACTATTTTTTACCAAATTTCGTTCTGGCACACAATAAGAATACATTGTGTAGAGTAGCGGGGGGTTTGATGGCAGCAGCCCTCAAGAAAAGGCGAAATAAACTATCATTACCTCGCGTTCTTGCCTCACCGCCGCCATTTGTTTGTGATGTCACTCATTGAATTCAAGCATTTTACTTCATAGGCCTGACACCGAGGCTCGCAAATATGGTCAATAATTTGGGTCCGCTATATTGCACTTTTTCCAAAATGTCAGTCTGCATAAATGACCACTGATGACTGTTGTACAAAAGGACTTTCAAAAGTACATGTGAAATCTCTTATCGTATAATTTCATTTTATATCTTCTATATATTGTCTTATCTTATGAAAATTCTTCACAGGCTACAGACAGGTCATCTACGACAATCCAGACTCAGCCTACTACTACAACAACCGTCCGGCCACAGTCGAATCGGACAGTGTTGCTTTTTACAGTGATGGACCGCAGCAGCCCGGCTGGCCGTCTTATTGCGTGAAAGGATTGATACTTTTCATATTAACCGTAGCATTTGGTATACTCTTTCTTATAACTTTATGTTGCTGTGTTTATTACTGTGTGAAGTCCCATGACAGACCTCCCAAGCACCATGCTTGAGATTTACAGTAAATGTTTAGGATATGCACTGTAAATTTACAGTCACTTTTTTACAGTGTTATAGATTTTCACTCTAAATTTACAGTCAATTTTTCACAGTCGTATATAAATTGATGATTACAAATGGAAGCATAAAGCAAGATTGCCAAAAAGATCTATATATATATATTTGAGAGTTAATTTTGTAATTGTGTAAATGTTACGGATTTGCTGACAAGCATAATTGCAGCATTTTGTATTTAGATTGTACTAGACCAAAAATAAGAAAGGTTTTTGTCTTTTGCATATTCGTTATAAAACTGACATCATGTATAGAAACTGATTTGGTTTTTGTATTTATAATGATTTTGCCCGTGGATAATATAAGGTTTTTTCTTTTGCCATGTACAAATTCATATTCTCATAATCATTTTATTCAATAAAGATTTTATAACAAGAGACGGTTTTTATGGATCAAATATTTCATTAACCACTTTCAGGCGGGGGTCTAGCTCAGAGGTAGCGCTCTGGGCTTCCAACTGCTGGGTCCCGGGCTCGATTCCCGGTCGAGCCTAAGTTGGATGGCTGTTTCATCCTTCGTCTCATTGCCATGGTCTCTGCCTGTCCTAATTAGCCCAACTGGTGCAGAAATACAGGACGTAAAGCCCTAATCACACACACGCACACACTCATTAACCACTTTCACTGGTCCTAAAAAATGTCTTCACCAGCAACAAAAAACCAAATGGCATCTGAAACTGAATTTTTCTTCTTCACAATACTAGGGCTTATGGCAGAGTAGAATTGTTTTTAATTAATCATTTATTTTTTGTTTGTTGGTCTTTTTGAATTACTTTTTACATTTTGGTTACATTTTGATTTTTGCGTACGCCTGAAAATTTTGCTTCGTCTAGAAAGATTGATACCTATAGTTTTGATTAACAAATTATTTCCTTTATCTCCAAAACTGTCACAAATTGTGCTTGAAATATTATTATAAATTACGCTTACTTTAAAATACCTTACGCTATTTTTTTTATTATTTTTTTTATTTGACACAATGTAGGGAGCCAATATTTCAGTTTCAACATCTAAAATTTAATATATATATATTTGAGAATGTCATTATTTTCATTTTATCTTAGCACGACCCAGTATCTTTCTATGTTTACATTTTAATATCTTATCTTTCGATCTTCGATCCTTTATCTAAATAAGTCTAACTATGCCAACATGATCCATTTTGCATATGAAATTGAAACTGTTTACTTTAGTGTGTGTACAACATTCCTCAATTTATCACACAATGTCCAAGATTTTCAAGAAAGTTCTTCGAGGTAAGTCAGGGGATGTAGGGAATAATTCTTTATTTTAATTTAAAAAAAATAGTATATATGGCAATGTATACATTTTTTAAATGGATATGTAAATATATCTTTATTAACCATCCATGCAGTTTAACCTCTCTTTACAATTACACCCTTGACAGACCTGTGTAACCTGTTCAAGCATCAGTCTTTCTCAACTCTCTGGGAAGTATGCAGCCCATCACAGTGTTAACTGCAAGGGGAGAAGCACTCTACAATTGCCATCACTGTCTACAGCCAGCTCCCCATTTACACCTGGGTGGAGTGGAGCAAAGAGTTACAGGGGATCTGCTCAGTTCCTCCATGCCATGGTGGGGGCTCAAACACTGCCCCCCACCCCCCTGTACCAGCCTTAATTTATAAATGCCCATGACATAGTGACCCAAAGACACCTTAATAGTCACTTAAACATTTAATGCACCCTTTTAACACGGCAGTCATGTTGCCATTTTTGCCTCATTGACCTCTCTTTGCACTCAGATATCGCCATGTTGAGGTCACAGAGTGCAAGAACAATGAAGAAGTAATGTCATAACATATGACGTAATCAAAAAGAGGCCAATGAGGCAAAAATGCCAACATGGCTGCTGCATGAGACGGGAGACCATTGTACCCTTATGCATTGCTACTTTTTACGACGGTAAATTATTAGCTATTATTTTTCTGACGCTGTGTCCATCAAGCTATGTAATTCACTAATTACTAAAAGCTTTATTTTTTTAAGTATCTTATTCAATTTGCAGGTGGGAACGATAACCTTGTAGCAGAACTTGAAACGCTTAAATTTGACCAAGAAAATTTGGAAAAGAAACTCAGCGAGGAGAAGAACGTTACCGCCCTGCTTCGACATTCTTACCAAGAATCAAAAGGAACTTTCCCGCCGATTCGATACGGAAAGCTAAAAACTATGATAAAGAAAGCAACCAATGACTCGAGAGTGTTAGAAACAAATCCGCTTACCGAAAATACACGGATAAATCAATCAGAATATAACGTAGGAAGCTTTTGCGAATCAACGTTATCACTTCTGGACCATATGCAACAGAAAGGCAAGTATTTTTATCAACTTTTATAAAGTCATTTGAAATTGAACAATGTTTATTTGTTATTACTCTATATTGTATAATCCAAGGCCAGATAATATTTATTACTTTTTATTTATAGTATTCGTTATTGACTCCGACAAAAATGTATTTACTTTGGGTGCATCTTTTTAATGTTTCAAGTATTTCACCCAAATTTACCTACTTACATCTTTTCAATTTCATTGCAGACCTTTCTTAGTATATTTGGGATATACGCTTAGTCAGAATAGGCCTATATTCCAAACAATATGCAAATTTTCAGCTAATTTACATAATCGCAAGATGGCCACCAATAGTTTCATTGCAAACATACATTTTGTACTTGTAGCACACATCCTGATATTTACTTCCATTATATACATAACTAGCTTCAGTAAATATTAATTTTTTGTTGTAGCTCGAACGTCGAAAGATATAAAAAAAGATGTTGAATTCACCAGGAATCGGGTGACTGAGCTTCGAATGGAATGGTTAAGAGAAAAACGGAAGTTTGTGACTCTCGATGATAAATACCAGTATTCGAAACGATCCAATCCATTCCGTCGATACACTGAAATGAAGGAGATGACAAAAGAAGCGGTGCGAGAGCAACTGAATGTGGAATACAACTTAAAAAGACAAGCGAATATAATATCAATGGCTCGACAAAGTTTCCAGAGAAATTCGATGCGAAATAGTTTTCAAAGAGAGAATTCTTTTCGAAAAAAGAATACGGAGGAATAGAATGAATGGTCATACAACTTCTGTATTTAGGAAATGATTTCCAGATCCAGAAACTGCTGGAAAGTGTTGCACTTCATGAAAAAGTAAATTCAGCAATGAACTTTGACCGAGGATTTGTTACTACGCCCATGTTGATCATATCGAGCTACTGGAGTGGACTTGCTTGTATGTCACGGTGTGCTACTGGCTGAAATGCCACCTGCATTTAAAGTGAGCAATAATATTTAGAGGCATTTTTACACAACCCAGAAATGTTGGTTGCCATCTTAATCTATGATCCCTATAATGAATGATTTATCATGACAAGATAAAGACATTATTGTTGTTTCATTATCAAAAATCATATATTTGACGATATCTTACACAGTTTATTATAACTTCGGACAGCCATAAATAAATGAATTTTGCATTGTGAGGTCACAAAAGACCTATATGAACATTGAGATTCACCACATCATTGAAATGAGCCTTGTAATACATGTTAATAAAACATTTATTAGCAGCCGGTCATGATGTTGCAATGTATCTCTGTGCCAGAGATGTGAAAGGTTGGTTTTTAACAAGTGATGAAGGAAGGTAACATGTATCCACGTGCATTGGTCATGGGGAGCGGTTTTAATTCAATGTACCCCTTCCACTAAGAAAACTTTACCTGGAATCGCATCCGTGCCTTGACCACTTCCATACCATGACCCAAAAATTTTTTTTTTTGTATAAGAACTTGTCCACAAGTGGTCAAGGCACGGAATCAAAAAATAATTAATTTCACGGCTGTTCAGCCAATCAGACATGGCGATACTTCAAAAGAAGCGCCTGCTGAATGGCACGAAGGCGTTGCAACAACGTTTTTTAGACCAGCAAGTTTTCTTAGTGCCTTTTGCACACTAAAAGCACAATAAAGTACATTTACTAAAATAGACTCAAGAATATTTCATGACATCATCATCCATTGCATGTTTCATAATGACATCACAAATACATGATTTCATGTAACTATATAGGTAACAATGGTCATCTGAATTGGTGACTGCACACTCCGGTGGTGGGGCTTCAGATCTGTGACAAAATTGAAGCACCGATATGAACACAATCATTATGGCAGTAAAGTACACTGTCTGTTTTCTAATTAGCTAAAGTAAAGACTTCGTAATCCAGTAAGTTGAAGTTATAGTCTCCCATAAGCAGACTACACGATGCTTGGTTTCCATGGTAACTGTGCGGGAGATTCGAATAGCATTCCATTCCGGACTGACAATTGGAAGCGACGCAAAGGTCGGCTCCAGCACCAAACATGGGGCCATAACTGAAATTTGGGAGAAAAAAACTTATATCAAAATCGTATGTATCCAAACATTGCATCATAGACATACAAATATTATCAATACAGTACAGTGCTCGACGTCAAAGTTGACGTCTACAACCCCGGTGTTGGCCACAACTTCGGGGTCGGACACTGTACAACAAATTTCATAACATTTCAGATCGACAACATAGCTTTGACAGATTTTCGAAACTTGATTAGGAGCACAAATAAATTTGCACATTACTAGCAATGCTCTAACAATGTGACAGACAGTTAAAAAGTACTTTTTAATTGCTTTTATGATACAAAGAATTTCAGTGTGGAAGCAATTACATTGTCTACAAGTGCACTAAAAGATTTCAACTGATTTAGTTTTGTTTTTCCTATTCAACATTTGACTGATTTTATCATTTATGAATTTTTACTGCCCAATATATTTTTAATTCGAATCTAATTTTTCTGTAAAGTGCATTGCATTTTATTGTATTTACTTATCATTAACAAAAATAATACAAATATTTATGATTATACATCGAAATCTAAACCAAACAAACTTACTTTGGATGTTGTAGCGTTGCATACTGCGGAATGGCAACTGGGAATTTTGTCGGAGGGACTCCTTGGTTATTTACAAGAGTGAAGAGAAATGCCCTGTAAAAAAAGTAATAAATTCACAATATATTAACCACGCAAAATGGCACCCACAGAAACTCGATTTTCGGAATGACTTTACTTGCATCATATTTTATTTCTCCTTTCTATTCATTCAATAAAGTGACATATCCAAAAACCTACCCCTCTGACTTGACATATTTGCCCTTCGAAGGTGTTCGACTCGTCCAGGGTACATCGCTGAAACCCCCACATATGTTTCCTGTCATGCCCTGGAAATAAAATAAAATGTTTCGATATTTTTGCAGCTTACATAGACTACCACACTCGTCAATGACGGTGCAATCGATGACGAGGTTATTTACAAATTTATAAACAATACTATTACCAACCTGCAAGATTACAAAGGTAGGTGACTGACCATCGCATGTACGATGGAAATCTTCGGGGCTTGACCCATCTCTTGTTGCTCGATACAACAGCTGCCATTTTTGTTTACTGTCCCCAAACCTGTCGAAAAAAAAAAGACAAGAAAAAGACAACAATTAGAATTATCATTTGGTGTTCCTAAAATTATTATATTACGATATGTATTGCAAGATTTCAGCATACAAAATATCAACACTAAGAATCCTGGTTTACAGCATTTATAAACGATGATTATGTGGGAAACTAAATTAGTATGTGTAAGCCTACAGCATTAATCCATTACATACTCTGTGTAATCATATATTCAACATAAGTAAAAATACTTCCCGTTCAAGGAAAAAACAGTTGACTGTACTTAAACATTTTACCACAGGTATAAAATCGTTGATGAAATATAATTTTTTTACCAAGAATTAAGCTGTCTCTGTAAATGCAATTTGTCGCTGGCAAGAATATGTGTCCCCTGAAACAATTTATGACACATTCGCGGTTGGAGTCTTCGATCTTCAGACGCATGGAATTTATCAGGCACTGCTGCATATCTGTATCTGTGAAATAGACATGAACACAAATAACAAACTCAACTCTTCAGTTAGATTGAAAATTGGGAGAAAAAGTACAAAAGGACACTGACACCGTATCGGATAAGTATTGTTTGAGGATGTCATCTACTCTGTGACATCATGTATGTAGCAATTATATAGTGACATCTTATCGTCTTTTCATGTGTTACGGTCATAGTGCCCCATATAGAAATTATCCATTATATCATTGTTGTACATGGCCAAATGTGCCACATGGTTTTTGCCTGATTATAATTAGCTAAAACCCATGCGTTTTCCATGCGTTAATTTTTCTCATGGAAAACGCATGTGGCACATTTGGCCATGTAGGCTCGGTTACTTTTTCTCCATATTGTTTGACAACAAATGATGATGACGCAAGAAGTCATTGAAAAATTTTGGCTAGAATTATTGTTATCTTCTTTAGAAGGTAAAGTTATCGTCTTCATTGTTGTAGTGTGTAGATGACTAAGAATAATTTCGTAATGACTGTAAGTAAAACCGCATATATTATGTTGAATCGTACCTGGCCAATGATAGTTCCATGGGTACACATCCTGTGGGTTCCACTTCTTCCGCAAATACCACGCTGTCTATCAGTAACAGTTTGACTTCATCTATGAGGCCTGTCAAGTGCTGAAAGATCCAATGAAAAATGTTTGTCCAAAAAAAAAATTAAGTCATACCCATTTTTAACGTGCAAGCTTAGCAAAAATCTAATAGCTCATGGACTCATGGCTCAGGAAGAAACTTTCATCCGCTCCACCGGATCTGCATTTAGCACAACCTGGCTACAATACTACAGACTTTTTGACAGTCTGAAATTTGAACAGTATTCTAATGTGCTGATATGTGAGTAAATTGTTATTCATTTTACACTTGAAACATTAATGATAAATGCTACAGTTGATTTGCAGCCCACACTTCTTGCAATATATTTCATGATGTCACAAATTATTCTATACCTGGTTAACGAGTGATTTTTCAGAATCATTCCAAGACAGTGGCGTAGATGACTGCGGAAGACCAGCTTGGTGTTTGGCCCAGGAAAGAACGGCTCTCCACACCTCTTCTTCCTCCAAGGCAAACTGCAAATAAACATTTTTATGAGCTAACAAGGACACCTCTGAAACAAAGCCACAATATTGAATATCAGCGTGCAGCTCACAACTTATAACGCATATGTTTATCCTTTTACGAGCTAAATCTAGTCTAGCCCAAGAAACCTTTCCTGACTGCACACCGCTGTTGGCTCTTATTCATATTGTGACGTTTACAGTGAGCCGCCATTGGCCGCTGGCGCTCACAACAAATGAGAGATTATATACAAGAGCGCCTAAGTGAACATGAGTCTTCGCATGCTAGATCTAGGTTGGTCTATAGCTATGGGGTTAAAAAGTAACGGCCTACAGGGGGCACCACGACTGTAGCACATGAAAAGATAGGATGACGTCACTAACTGTTACATGTCTCGGTGACCACTGATAGTACTTTTCCTCTCAATTAAAGCATATATTATAACAAGCCAAGGGCCAACTAATCAAGCTCTCTGGTTCCCCGAGTGAATATACACTCAGGTTGGGTCTGGCGAGTTCTGTGATGTGATTGGCTGATATCTTGCAAAAAAACAGATTGTGATGTCACTTTTCGATTGACAGACCCGACCTGTCTCCTTACTTGAGACGGAAACGAGTCAACGGGGGAGGAAAAGTACAAACAGATGTCACTGTCACCGTAGCAGAAAAGTATTGTTTTATGACATCATCTACAATGTGATGTCATCCATTTAACAATTTTGTCATGATGTCATCTTATTGTCCTTTTATCTGCTACAGTGGTAGCGCCCTCTCTAGGCTATGTTACTTTTTCTCCCCATGGCAAATATTTCTCGGACATACAGTGTATTCTGGTAATATAACGGTGTGCAGGCTTAAGTCTTGCTATATAATAGTGATGCTTTACATATTGTCCTTACACTGTCGGAAGAAATCATGTTTCGCACGGATTGTTTGTCAAGTTGAAGCCATCCTTCCGTCTTCACAACCAACTCAGCCTTTTCCTCGATGTAAGAAGCACAGTGCCCGGAGAGCAGGTTTTCTTTACAAGAAATAGAAAATAAGTAAAATTTATCCAATAATACAACAAACCGCTACTCATTTTATAATTGATTTGTATTTCAGTTGCTACAGTTGCTCTCTATCTATATATCTATCTATTTATCTATCCATCTATTTATCAAATCCACAAGGTGGCACCACATACCCGTCGTTCTGGAAGAGAGCTCCCTCTGGCGTGAAGCGGCGTAAAATGCACAGACATTGTGAGGGGCCAGTGTTGATGTGACATGAGTCGTACAAGCATTTAGCAACTCCAGGATGCCTAACTCAGATGCCACTGTCATCACTTCAAATACATTGCTGTCTTGAAGAATTATCTGGATGAAAAAAAAATTAATTGATATTAGGCCTAATTAAATTCAATACAGTTCATGGAACGAGCTATACAGCCATGGCCATAAGTACTCGGACACTTGCTAAATATGGTGACTATCGTGTTTTTTCTGTCCACAGCTTTCATATCCCTTGACATGTATATCGACTAGTGTATTGCGATAGCCTGCATATTGGTCAGTTTGTACCTCCTTTTTGTCGTTGTCTCTCTGTCTCTCTGTCTCTCTGTCTCTCTGTCAACCACACTTATAGACATGATAACTTCAGGTCTATTGATGCTAAGCTCATGGAACTACAGGTGACTTTCAAGGAGTTCAAAAATGGATGACATAAGACTGTTTTGAGGTCACAAAGGTAAAACTCATCCACAACCTTGTGACTCTTCATTCAACTCCCACCGGCAAAACGTGAAAAATGAGGCTCTAATTCTCTCTGACCAACCCATCCATATATTTATATATCGACGTGATTATTGTGCAAATGTATTTTCTCGACAGAAGATAATTCAAGAAAAAGTGTCATAAAGGAAGACAAAATCAGACCACAATATAAGTGTTTTAAAGTACCCAAATATGTTAGGCCACAGCTGTAGGTAGAACTGTCTGGCAATAGCTGGCTACTCAAAGCCAGATTTAAAATTACATGCAACATCATCTGGTATATTGTTCATACATATTTATGATATCTTTTATTTCTTTCATTTACCAAGGTTTAAATTTTTCAGTGGTTGTAGGTGTAAGCCGACTATAAGCTAGGAGTACACACAAGCCACTGGCTTTAGCAACTTATAGCTACAGACAGGAATAGGGAGAACTAGGTGTAGGGAGAACTAGCAGGGAGAGCTTTAGGTGTAAGGAGAAATATGTATAGGGAGAGCTTTAGTTGTAGTGAGAGCTAGGTATAGGGAGAGCTTTAGTTGTAGTGAGAGCTAGGTATAGGGAGAGCTTTAGGTGTAGTGAGAGCTAGGTATAGGGAGAGCTTTAGTTGTAGTGAGAGCTAGGTATAGGGAGAGCTTTGTTGTAGTGAGAGCTAGGTATAGGGAGAGCTTTAGATGTAGTGAGAGCTAGGTATAGGGAGAGCTTTAGGTGTAGGGAGAACTATATATAGGGAGAGCTTTAGTTGTAGTGAGAGCTAGGTATAGGGAGAGTTTTATTTGTAGTGAGAGTTAGGTATAGGGAGAGCTTTAGGTGTAAGGAGAGCTAGGTTTAGGGAGAGCTTTAGTTGTAGTGAGAGTTAGGTATAGGGAGAGCTTTAGGTGTAGTGAGAGTTAGGTATAGGGAGAGCTTTAGGTGTAGTGAGAGTTAGGCATTGGGAGAGCTTTAGTTGTAGTGAGAGTTAGGTATAGGGAGAGCTTTAGGTGTAGTGAGAGTTAGGTATAGGGAGAGCTTTAGGTGTAGTGAGAGTTAGGCATTGGGAGAGCTTTAGTTGTAGTGAGAGTTAGGTATAGGGAGAGCTTTAGCTGTAGTGAGAGCTAGGTATAGGGAGAGCTTTAGTTGTAGTGAGAGTTAGGTATAGGGAGAGCTTTAGTTGTAGCGATAGTTAGGTATAGGGAGAGCTTTAGGTGTAGTGAGAGTTAGGCATTGGGAGAGCTTTAGTTGTAGTGAGAGTTAGGTATAGGGAGAGCTTTAGCTGTAGTGAGAGCTAGGTATAGGGAGAGCTTTAGTTGTAGTGAGAGTTAGGTATAGGGAGAGCTTTAGTTGTAGCGATAGTTAGGTATAGGGAGAGCTTTAGTTGTAGTGAGAGTTAGGTATAGGGAGAGCTTTAGTTGTAGCGATAGTTAGGTATAGGGAGAGCTTTAGGTGTAGTGAGAGTTAGGCATTGGGAGAGCTTTAGTTGTAGTGAGAGTTAGGTATAGGGAGAGCTTTAGTTGTAGCGATAGTTAGGTATAGGGAGAGCTTTAGGTGTAGTGAGAGTTAGGCATTGGGAGAGCTTTAGCTGTAGTGAGAGCTAGGTATAGGGAGAGCTTTAGTTGTAGTGAGAGTTAGGCATTGGGAGAGCTTTAGTTGTAGTGAGAGTTAGGTATAGGGAGAGCTTTAGGTGTAGTGAGAGTTAGGTATAGGGAGAGCTTTAGTTGTAGCGATAGTTAGGTATAGGGAGAGCTTTAGGTGTAGTGAGAGTTAGGCATTGGGAGAGCTTTAGCTGTAGTGAGAGCTAGGTATAGGGAGAGCTTTAGGTGTAGTGAGAGTTAGGCATTGGGAGAGCTTTAGTTGTAGTGAGAGTTAGGTATAGGGAGAGCTTTAGTTGTAGCGATAGTTAGGTATAGGGAGAGCTTTAGGTGTAGTGAGAGTTAGGCATTGGGAGAGCTTTAGCTGTAGTGAGAGCTAGGTATAGGGAGAGCTTTAGTTGTAGCGATAGTTAGGTATAGGGAGAGCTTTAGGTGTAGTGAGAGTTAGGCATTGGGAGAGCTTTAGTTGTAGTGAGAGTTAGGTATAGGGAGAGCTTTAGGTGTAGTGAGAGTTAGGTATAGGGAGAGCTTTAGTTGTAGTGAGAGTTAGGTATAGGGAGAGCTTTAGTTGTAGCGATAGTTAGGTATAGGGAGAGCTTTAGGTGTAGTGAGAGTTAGGCATTGGGAGAGCTTTAGCTGTAGTGAGAGCTAGGTATAGGGAGAGCTTTAGGTGTAGTGAGAGTTAGGCATTGGGAGAGCTTTAGTTGTAGTGAGAGTTAGGTATAGGGAGAGCTTTAGTTGTAGCGATAGTTAGGTATAGGGAGAGCTTTAGGTGTAGTGAGAGTTAGGCATTGGGAGAGCTTTAGCTGTAGTGAGAGCTAGGTATAGGGAGAGCTTTAGTTGTAGTGAGAGTTAGGTATAGGGAGAGCTTTAGTTGTAGCGATAGTTAGGTATAGGGAGAGCTTTAGGTGTAGTGAGAGTTAGGCATTGGGAGAGCTTTAGTTGTAGTGAGAGTTAGGTATAGGGAGAGCTTTAGCTGTAGTGAGAGCTAGGTATAGGGAGAGCTTTAGTTGTAGTGAGAGTTAGGTATAGGGAGAGCTTTAGTTGTAGCGATAGTTAGGTATAGGGAGAGCTTTAGGTGTAGTGAGAGTTAGGCATTGGGAGAGCTTTAGTTGTAGTGAGAGTTAGGTATAGGGAGAGCTTTAGCTGTAGTGAGAGCTAGGTATAGGGAGAGCTTTAGTTGTAGTGAGAGTTAGGTATAGGGAGAGCTTTAGGTGTAAGGAGAGCTAGGTATAGGGAGAGCTTTAGGTGTAGTGAGAGTTAGGTATAGGGAGAGCTTTAGGTGTAGTGAGAGTTAGGCATTGGGAGAGCTTTAGTTGTAGTGAGAGTTAGGTATAGGGAGAGCTTTAGCTGTAGTGAGAGCTAGGTATAGGGAGAGCTTTAGTTGTAGTGAGAGCTAGGTATAGGGAGAGCTTTAGTTGTAGTGAGAGTTAGGCATTGGGAGAGCTTTAGTTGTAGTGAGAGTTAGGTATAGGGAGAGCTTTAGCTGTAGTGAGAGTTAAGTATAGGGAGAGCTTTAGGTGTAGTGAGAGTTAGGTATAGGGAGAGCTTTAGGTGTAGTGAGAGTTAGGTATAGGGAGAGCTTTAGGTGTAGTGAGAGTTAGGCATTGGGAGAGCTTTAGTTGTAGTGAGAGTTAGGTATAGGGAGAGCTTTAGCTGTAGTGAGAGCTAGGTATAGGGAGAGCTTTAGTTGTAGTGAGAGTTAAGTATAGGGAGAGCTTTAGTTGTAGTGAGAGCTAGGTATAGGGAGAGCTTTAGTTGTAGTGAGAGTTAGGCATTGGGAGAGCTTTAGTTGTAGTGAGAGTTAGGTATAGGGAGAGCTTTAGCTGTAGTGAGAGTTAAGTATAGGGAGAGCTTTAGGTGTAGTGAGAGTTAGGTATAGGGAGAGCTTTAGGTGTAGTGAGAGTTAGGTATAGGGAGAGCTTTAGGTGTAGTGAGAGTTAGGCATTGGGAGAGCTTTAGTTGTAGTGAGAGTTAGGTATAGGGAGAGCTTTAGCTGTAGTGAGAGCTAGGTATAGGGAGAGCTTTAGTTGTAGTGAGAGCTAGGTATAGGGAGAGCTTTAGTTGTAGTGAGAGTTAGGCATTGGGAGAGCTTTAGGTGTAGTGAGAGTTAGGCATTGGGAGAGCTTTAGTTGTAGTGAGAGTTAGGTATAGGGAGAGCTTTAGCTGTAGTGAGAGTTAAGTATAGGGAGAGCTTTAGTTGTAGTGAGAGTTAGGTATAGGGAGAGCTTTAGGTGTAGTGAGAGTTAGGTATAGGGAGAGCTTTAGGTGTAGTGAGAGTTAGGCATTGGGAGAGCTTTAGTTGTAGTGAGAGTTAGGTATAGGGAGAGCTTTAGCTGTAGTGAGAGCTAGGTATAGGGAGAGCTTTAGTTGTAGTGAGAGCTAGGTATAGGGAGAGCTTTAGTTGTAGTGAGAGCTAGGTATAGGGAGAGCTTTAGGTGTAAGGAGGGCTAGGTATAGAGACAGCTTTAGTTGTAGCGATAGTTAGGTATAGGGAGAGCTTTAGGTGTAGTGAGAGTTAGGCATTGGGAGAGCTTTAGGTGTAGTGAGAGTTAGGCATTGGGAGAGCTTTAGTTGTAGTGAGAGTTAGGTATAGGGAGAGCTTTAGCTGTAGTGAGAGTTAAGTATAGGGAGAGCTTTAGGTGTAGTGAGAGTTAGGTATAGGGAGAGCTTTAGCTGTAGTGAGAGTTAGGTATAGGGAGAGCTTTAGGTGTAGTGAGAGTTAGGTATAGGGAGAGCTTTAGCTGTAGTGAGAGTTAGGTATAGGGAGAGCTTTAGCTGTAGTGAGAGTTAAGTATAGGGAGAGCTTTAGGTGTAGTGAGAGTTAGGTATAGGGAGAGCTTTAGCTGTAGTGAGAGTTAGGTATAGGGAGAGCTTTAGGTGTAGTGAGAGTTAGGTATAGGGAGAGCTTTAGGTGTAGTGAGAGTTAGGTATAGGGAGAGCTTTAGCTGTAGTGAGAGTTAGGTATAGGGAGAGCTTTAGGTGTAGTGAGAGTTAGGCATTGGGAGAGCTTTAGTTGTAGTGAGAGTTAGGTATAGGGAGAGCTTTAGCTGTAGTGAGAGTTAGGTATAGGGAGAGCTTTAGGTGTAGTGAGAGTTAGGTATAGGGAGAGCTTTAGCTGTAGTGAGAGTTAGGTATAGGGAGAGCTATAGGTGTAAGGAGAGCTAGGTATAGGGAGAGCTTTAGTTGTAGTGAGAGTTAGGTATAGGGAGAGCTTTAGGTGTAAGGAGAGCTAGGTATAGGGAGAGCTTTAGTTGTAGTGAGAGTTAGGTATAGGGAGAGCTTTAGCTGTAGTGAGAGTTAGGTATAGGGAGAGCTTTAGCTGTAGTGAGAGTTAGGTATAGGGAGAGCTTTAGGTGTAGTGAGAGTTAGGTATAGGGAGAGCTTTAGGTGTAGTGAGAGTTAGGCATTGGGAGAGCTTTAGTTGTAGTGAGAGCTAGGTATAGGGAGAGCTTTAGTTGTAGTGAGAGCTATGTATAGGGAGAGCTTTAGGTGTAAGGAGAGCTAGGTATAGGGAGAGCTTTAGGTGTAGGGAGAACTATGTATAGGGAGAGCTTTAGTTGTAGTGAGAGCTAGGTATAGGGAGAGCTTTAAGTGTAAGGAGAGCTAGGTATAGGGAGAGCTTTAGTTGTAGTGAGAGTTAGGCATTGGGAGAGCTTTAGGTGTAGTGAGAGTTAGGCATTGGGAGAGCTTTAGTTGTAGTGAGAGTTAGGTATAGGGAGAGCTTTAGCTGTAGTGAGAGTTAGGTATAGGGAGAGCTTTAGGTGTAGTGAGAGTTAGGTATAGGGAGAGCTTTAGCTGTAGTGAGAGTTAGGTATAGGGAGAGCTTTAGGTGTAGTGAGAGTTAGGTATAGGGAGAGCTTTAGGTGTAGTGAGAGTTAGGTATAGGGAGAGCTTTAGGTGTAGTGAGAGTTAGGCATTGGGAGAGCTTTAGTTGTAGTGAGAGCTAGGTATAGGGAGAGCTTTAGTTGTAGTGAGAGCTATGTATAGGGAGAGCTTTAGGTGTAAGGAGAGCTAGGTATAGGGAGAGCTTTAGGTGTAGGGAGAACTATGTATAGGGAGAGCTTTAGTTGTAGTGAGAGCTAGGTATAGGGAGAGCTTTAAGTGTAAGGAGAGCTAGGTATAGGGAGAGCTTTAGTTGTAGTGAGAGTTAGGCATTGGGAGAGCTTTAGTTGTAGTGAGTGCTAGGTATAGGGAGAGCTTTAGTTGTAGTGAGAGCTAGGTATAGGGAGAGCTTTAGTTGTAGTGAGAGTTAGGTATAGGGAGAGCTTTAGCTGTAGTGAGAGTTAAGTATAGGGAGAGCTTTAGGTGTAGTGAGAGTTAGGTATAGGGAGAGCTTTAGCTGTAGTGAGAGTTAGGTATAGGGAGAGCTTTAGCTGTAGTGAGAGTTAGGTATAGGGAGAGCTTTAGGTGTAGTGAGAGTTAGGCATTGGGAGAGCTTTAGGTGTAGTGAGAGTTAGGCATTGGGAGAGCTTTAGTTGTAGTGAGAGTTAGGTATAGGGAGAGCTTTAGCTGTAGTGAGAGTTAAGTATAGGGAGAGCTTTAGGTGTAGTGAGAGTTAGGTATAGGGAGAGCTTTAGCTGTAGTGAGAGTTAGGTATAGGGAGAGCTTTAGCTGTAGTGAGAGTTAGGTATAGGGAGAGCTTTAGGTGTAGTGAGAGTTAGGCATTGGGAGAGCTTTAGGTGTAGTGAGAGTTAGGCATTGGGAGAGCTTTAGTTGTAGTGAGAGTTAGGTATAGGGAGAGCTTTAGGTGTAGTGAGAGTTAAGTATAGGGAGAGCTTTAGGTGTAGTGAGAGTTAGGTATAGGGAGAGCTTTAGGTGTAGTGAGAGTTAGGTATAGGGAGAGCTTTAGGTGTAGTGAGTGCTAGGTATAGGGAGAGCTTTAGTTGTAGTGAGAGCTAGGTATAGGGAGAGCTTTAGGTGTAAGGAGGGCTAGGTATAGAGACAGCTTTAGTTGTAGCGATAGTTAGGTATAGGGAGAGCTTTAGGTGTAGTGAGAGTTAGGCATTGGGAGAGCTTTAGTTGTAGTGAGAGTTAGGTATAGGGAGAGCTTTAGGTGTAGTGAGAGTTAGGCATTGGGAGAGCTTTAGGTGTAAGGAGGGCTAGGTATAGAGACAGCTTTAGTTGTAGCGATAGTTAGGTATAGGGAGAGCTTTAGGTGTAGTGAGAGTTAGGCATTGGGAGAGCTTTAGGTGTAGTGAGAGTTAGGTATAGGGAGAGCTTTAGGTGTAGTGAGAGTTAGGCATTGGGAGAGCTTTAGGTGTAAGGAGGGCTAGGTATAGAGACAGCTTTAGTTGTAGCGATAGTTAGGTATAGGGAGAGCTTTAGGTGTAGTGAGAGTTAGGCATTGGGAGAGCTTTAGGTGTAGTGAGAGTTAGGCATTGGGAGAGCTTTAGTTGTAGTGAGAGTTAGGTATAGGGAGAGCTTTAGGTGTAGTGAGAGTTAGGCATTGGGAGAGCTTTAGGTGTAGTGAGAGTTAGGCATTGGGAGAGCTTTAGTTGTAGTGAGAGTTAGGTATAGGGAGAGCTTTAGCTGTAGTGAGAGTTAAGTATAGGGAGAGCTTTAGGTGTAGTGAGAGTTAGGTATAGGGAGAGCTTTAGCTGTAGTGAGAGTTAGGTATAGGGAGAGCTTTAGGTGTAGTGAGAGTTAGGTATAGGGAGAGCTTTAGGTGTAGTGAGAGTTAGGTATAGGGAGAGCTTTAGGTGTAGTGAGAGTTAGGCATTGGGAGAGCTTTAGTTGTAGTGAGAGTTAGGTATAGGGAGAGCTTTAGCTGTAGTGAGAGCTAGGTATAGGGAGAGCTTTAGTTGTAGTGAGAGCTAGGTATAGGGAGAGCTTTAGTTGTAGTGAGAGTTAGGCATTGGGAGAGCTTTAGGTGTAGTGAGAGTTAGGCATTGGGAGAGCTTTAGTTGTAGTGAGAGTTAGGTATAGGGAGAGCTTTAGTTGTAGTGAGAGCTATGTATAGGGAGAGCTTTAGGTGTAAGGAGAGCTAGGTATAGGGAGAGCTTTAGGTGTAGGGAGAACTATGTATAGGGAGAGCTTTAGTTGTAGTGAGAGCTAGGTATAGGGAGAGCTTTAAGTGTAAGGAGAGCTAGGTATAGGGAGAGCTTTAGTTGTAGTGAGAGTTAGGCATTGGGAGAGCTTTAGTTGTAGTGAGTGCTAGGTATAGGGAGAGCTTTAGTTGTAGTGAGAGCTAGGTATAGGGAGAGCTTTAGGTGTAAGGAGGGCTAGGTATAGAGACAGCTTTAGTTGTAGCGATAGTTAGGTATAGGGAGAGCTTTAGGTGTAGTGAGAGTTAGGCATTGGGAGAGCTTTAGTTGTAGTGAGAGTTAGGTATAGGGAGAGCTTTAGCTGTAGTGAGAGTTAGGTATAGGGAGAGCTTTAGGTGTAGTGAGAGTTAGGCATTGGGAGAGCTTTAGTTGTAGTGAGAGCTAGGTATAGGGAAAGCTTTAGCTGTAGTGAGAGTTAGGTATAGGGAGAGCTTTAGATGTAGTGAGTGCTAGGTATAGGGAGAGCTTTAGTTGTAGTGAGAGCTAGGTATAGGGAGAGCTTTAGCTGTAGTGAGAGTTAGGTATAGGGAGAGCTTTAGATGTAGTGAGTGCTAGGTATAGGGAGAGCTTTAGTTGTAGTGAGAGTTAGGCATTGGGAGAGCTTTAGTTGTAGTGAGTGCTAGGTATAGGGAGAGCTTTAGTTGTAGTGAGAGCTAGGTATAGGGAGAGCTTTAGGTGTAAGGAGGGCTAGGTATAGAGACAGCTTTAGTTGTAGCGATAGTTAGGTATAGGGAGAGCTTTAGGTGTAGTGAGAGTTAGGCATTGGGAGAGCTTTAGTTGTAGTGAGAGTTAGGTATAGGGAGAGCTTTAGCTGTAGTGAGAGTTAGGTATAGGGAGAGCTTTAGGTGTAGTGAGAGTTAGGCATTGGGAGAGCTTTAGTTGTAGTGAGAGCTAGGTATAGGGAAAGCTTTAGCTGTAGTGAGAGTTAGGTATAGGGAGAGCTTTAGATGTAGTGAGAGTTAGGTATAGGGAGAGCTTTAGGTGTAGTGAGAGTTAGGCATTGGGAGAGCTTTAGTTGTAGTGAGAGTTAGGTATAGGGAGAGCTTTAGCTGTAGTGAGAGCTAGGTATAGGGAGAGCTTTAGTTGTAGTGAGAGCTAGGTATAGGGAGAGCTTTAGTTGTAATGAGAGCTAGGTATAGGGAGAGCTTTAGGTGTAAGGAGGGCTAGGTATAGAGACAGCTTTAGTTGTTGCGATAGTTAGGTATAGGGAGAGCTTTAGGTGTAAGGAGAGCTAGGTTTAGGGAGAGCTTTAGTTGTAGTGAGAGTTAGGTATAGGGAGAGCTTTAGGTGTAGTGAGAGTTAGGTATAGGGAGAGCTTTAGCTGTAGTGAGAGCTAGGTATAGGGAGAGCTTTAGTTGTAGTGAGAGCTAGGTATAGGGAGAGCTTTAGTTGTAGTGAGAGTTAGGTTTGGGAGAGCTTTAAGTGTAGGGAGAGCTAGGTATAGGGAGAGCTTCAGGTGTAGGGAGAACTATGTATAGGTGGAGCCTTAGGTGTAGGGAGAACTATGTATAGGGAGAGCTTTAGTTGTAGTGAGTTAGGTATAGGGAGAGCTTTAGCTGTAGTGAGAGCTAGGTATAGGGAGAGCTTTAGGTGTAGGGAGAACTATGTATAGGGAGAGCTTTAGGTGTAGGGAGAAATATGTATAGGGAGAGCTTTAGTTGTAGTGAGAGCTAGGTATAGGGAGAGCTTTAAGTGTAAGGAGAGCTAGGTATAGGGAGAGCTTTAGTTGTAGTGAGAGTTAGGCATTGGGAGAGCTTTAGTTGTAGTGAGTGCTAGGTATAGGGAGAGCTTTAGTTGTAGTGAGAGCTATGTATAGGGAGAGCTTTAGGTGTAAGGAGAGCTAGGTATAGGGAGAGCTTTAGTTGTAGTGAGAGTTAGGTATAGGGAGAGCTTTAGGTGTAAGGAGAGCTAGGTATAGGGAGAGCTTTAGTTGTAGTGAGAGTTAGGCATTAAGAGAGCTTTAGTTGTAGTGAGTGCTAGGTATAGGGAGAGCTTTAGTTGTAGTGAGAGCTATGTATAGGGAGAGCTTTAGGTATAAGGAGAGCTAGGTATAGGGAGAGCTTTAGTTGTAGTGAGAGTTAGGTATAGGGAGAGCTTTAGGTGTAAGGAGAGCTAGGTATAGGGAGAGCTTTAGTTGTAGTGAGAGTTAGGTATAGGGAGAGCTTTAGGTGTAAGGAGAGCTAGGTATAGGGAGAGCTTTAGTTGTAGTGAGAGTTAGGTATAGGGAGAGCTTTAGGTGTAAGGAGAGCTAGGTATAGGGAGAGCTTTAGTTGTAGGGAGAGTTAGGTGGTGATGGTGGTGGATTAGGGCTTTATGTCCTGTATTTCTGCACCTGATGGGCTAATAGGACAGGTAGGGACCATGGCAATGAGACGAAGGATGAAACAGCCATCCAACATAGGCTCGACCGGGAATTGAACGCGGACGCTAGGTATAGGGAGAGCTTTAGTTGTAGTGAGAGCTAGGTATAGGGAGAGCTTTAGTTGTAGTGAGAGCTAGGTATAGGGAGAGCTTTAGGTGTAGGGAGAACTATGTATAGGGAGAGCTTTAGGTGTAGGGAGAACTATGTATAGGGAGAGCTTTAGTTGTAGTGAGAGCTAGGTATAGGGAGAGCTTTAAGTGTAAGGAGAGCTAGGTATAGGGAGAGCTTTAGTTGTAGTGAGAGTTAGGTATAGGGAGAGCTTTAGGTGTAAGGAGAGCTAGGTATAGGGAGAGCTTTAGTTGTAGTGAGAGTTAGGTATAGGGAGAGCTTTAGGTGTAAGGAGAGCTAGGTATAGGGAGAGCTTTTATCTGTAGTGAGAGTTAGGTATAGGGAGAGCTTTAGTTGTAGTGAGTGCTAGGTATAGGGAGAGCTTTAGTTGTAGTGAGTGCTAGGTATAGGGAGAGCTTTAGTTGTAGTGAGAGCTATGTATAGGGAGAGCTTTAGGTGTAAGGAGAGCTAGGTATAGGGAGAGCTTTAGTTGTAGTGAGAGTTAGGTATAGGGAGAGCTTTAGTTGTAGTGAGTGCTAGGTATAGGGAGAGCTTTAGTTGTAGTGAGAGCTATGTATAGGGAGAGCTTTAGGTGTAAGGAGAGCTAGGTATAGGGAGAGCTTTAGTTGTAGTGAGAGTTAGGTATAGGGAGAGCTTTAGGTGTAAGGAGAGCTAGGTATAGGGAGAGCTTTAGTTGTAGTGAGAGTTAGGTATAGGGAGAGCTTTAGGTGTAAGGAGAGCTAGGTATAGGGAGAGCTTTTATCTGTAGTGAGAGTTAGGTATAGGGAGAGCTTTAGGTGTAAGGAGAGCTAGGTATAGGGAGAGCTTTAGTTGTAGGGAGAGTTAGGTGGTGATGGTGGTGGATTAGGGCTTTATGTCCTGTATTTCTGCACCTGATGGGCTAATAGGACAGGTAGGGACCATGGCAATGAGACGAAGGAAGAAACAGCCATCCAACATAGGCTCGACCGGGAATTGAACGCGGACACTAGGTATAGGGAGAGCTTTAGTTGTAGTGAGAGCTAGGTATAGGGAGAGCTTTAGTTGTTGTGAGAGCTAGGTATAGGGAGAGCTTTAGTTGTAGTGAGTGCTAGGTATAGGGAGAGCTTTAGTTGTAGGGAGAGCTATATTTGTTGGGATAGTTTGGTGAAGGGAGAGCTTTAGGTATAGGGAGAGGTTTAGGTATATCACTGATTATGAATATGTGTTTTGAAGCTCACCTTGCCAGTGTAAATGTAAACGAGGACATGCCGGAAGACCTCTGCATCTAGTTCCGGGTAGGTCACCACCATCGTGCCCTTTGACCTACTCCACAGTTCATGACCCAGTTTCTGAAAGTTCACACATCTGAAATAAACAAATAAGTAAAATTTGAGTTTTACAGTCTGCTAGACTAGTATGTGGTGTAAGCATCCTGCTGACTTCATAATCATACACCCTTGACAGGCCAATCATGAGTCTTTCTCAACTCCCTGAGGAGAATTCAGCCTTGAACATAAGAGTTAAATGCAATAAGGGCATAAGAGCTCACACCAGTGCCATCACTGTGGGTGCCTATTGCCAAGTACCCATTCAATTTGTGTTGGGTGAGGCAGTGGGTTGCAGGAGGATCTGCCCAACTCCTCCATGTCACGGTGAGGGTTCGAACCATAAAAACATGAAATCAAATTATGGCTCAAATGATATATACATCTCACAATGATATTCAATAGCGATCGCTGCCATTTTATTCCACAATCTCAATGCTATTGGGTCTGAAGCTTAGTCAGCTTATATGACCATATTCCAGAGGCAGACGTAATGATGAGATGATAAGTCCACACCATATCACACATAAACCCCAATCAGCCTAATCATCTCATCATGACATCTGCCTGATGTGGTCATATAAGATGACTAAAATTCAAAATTTAACCTTAGCATTGATATATTATAAAATATAGTTTATTAGACATGTATTACACTGACAATCTGTGTGATATATTGCAACATATTAATATATGTTTATATATATATATATATATATAGTAGCACGCAATAATAATGCAACTGCACAATATGTAGTAGGTAATATTAGGAAATTAATAATGGCAGTGTCATGGAAACAATGTATTATGATGGATGGGTGTCGCCATGGTGACACATTGTTCAGTTAATCTGGCACACTGCTGGAGCCAAGTCTCATACTGCCAAAACCACTTGATCACTCTCATAATACACAGCTCGGTATGCACATTGCTGTATCTCGTGACTAGTGATCGTTTAGTACAGCACGGAGGAAAAATAATAAATAATGTATAAATAAATAATGGTAAAAGAATACCAAATAACAATAGTGGAATATAATATATCGTCTATCAGAATGATGTAGTAATAATTGTATTGATATAAAATTAATGAAACGAAATGAATGAGTAATAGATAAATAATGAATAAAAAATACAGAAAATGACAATAGTGGTAGGTCTTTCATCATTCATAATAAAAAGAATATTGATATAAATAAATAGAAAGATATATTACATTATGGTGTATATCAACTAACATGAAAATTATTCATTCGAACAATTCATAACAAAAATAATAAAAAGTATCATAGCGAATTACAATGAATATATTGATCATGTTTGTTTGCGTCCCTTCAGACCATGTTTAAGTCTTTTCCAACATGAAATCTTTCGATTAATATCAGTCTTAACAATTATCTAATATTTAGCAACAAAAAATAATGTTACTAAAAGTAGCCCGACCGACAGATCTTCAAATTTTCCTGACGGTAAATTCGTATATTAATTATGTATTTCAACTTCTTAAAAATATTATGAAATATGAATATGAAATGGTAAAACAGTTTTCTTACAAAAAAACATTTCTAGCATCAAAACATTGACCAGAAAATAATATGGGTACACTTTGATTATTAAAACCTCAAATAATTACATAACATTTTGGAAATACATTTAAACAAGGTTGCCACTGACAACACTTGCTAGTGGCGACATCTGGTGTTAATTTGCCGAACCATTTAGAAGGGTAACCACAGCAATTGGCCCGAGGGGGTTCTCAGTGGGGGTTTGTCATAAGTAGGTCAAATGGGGTGGAACGGGGCAGGAGTGTCAGGGAGGGGGTAACTAATAACATCCCTGTGCAAAATTTACTGGTCTTAATAGTGAGGTGGTCTTGATATAGTGGGGCAAATTACTAGTTGGAATAGAATAGGTCAATAGCCTTATCATTGGACTTAAAGTAGAAGGTAGGAATGTTCCAAGCAGTTAGGTGGCCCAGTAATAGGGTCTTTTCACTGAGCAGCCCTGAATTCAGCAAGATATATAAGTCTTTCTTCCCCTCTTATTACTCGTTCTGCTTTTCAGACATAGTCGGTCATAACTAACTGATTCCATAAATATAATTTTCTCAGAGAAAAGGTGGAAATCAATTGAATGCTAAGATGTCAAATATACATTAAAATGCACAAAAAATACTGCTGCCAGGATGCACTTTGCTTCAGCCAATCACAATCAAGGGCGGGAACTGTTTCAGCGAATATAATTGCAGTATTCCATTGTAGCCACCTGGTGGAAATATAGTGAACCCTTCCGTGAAAATCCACTATTAAGACATTGGCCAGCTCTGCTGACGGTCCCGGGATCGTTCCCTAGCCCGGACACTCTCCATGAGCTACATCGCAGCTGCCATGGATGTCGATCGCATGAGACGTAAAATTGGAGGTGCCTTGTACTCGGTGTCTATGCTGAGGCAAGTAAAAGAGACCACACATGGGGTAAACGTGTAACATGGTGTGTGACTCCAAGCCGCCTTATCATCTCACCATTACGTCTGCCTCTGGGAGCTGGTCATATAAGCTCTTTAAGCATCAAGCTTAGCAGCATTGAGACATTGAAACATTAATGAAAATATAATAGCAAATAACTTAATGGTAGAGTAAATTAGTCACTGCAGATGAAAGTTAACAAAAATTCTACCCGATAATTCAACTGCAATAAATAAATATAATCTTAGTACTGTTTTGAGCACTATAATAATTTTACCTTAGATTGAAGTGTTAAATACAACTAATTTTCAATTTGCCATGTGCAAATCACCAAAGCCCTGCGCAGGATTCGCTGAATACCATTTTATTCGGAGTGGACAAAAAACTGAAAACCGCCAAATGGCAGTCGCCCCACCCTGGTATTTGTTGGGTTACGCAAACTGCATGATTTCCCTCTCTGCCCCAACTGCTAAAACCCCCAAACCAGCCACCCCTTGCTAGAAGTTATCTTACTTGACATATTAGCAACTTTATCTGCCCTGGCTGTCAACTTTTTTGCCACTAGGGGGCAGGGGGGCACCACGTGCAAGTCATCAAGCGAAGGGGTAAAAGTAGAGGGCGCTACTAACTGGCCCTTGATGACTCCCTTAACACGAAGCATCAATTTGTGGCCCTAACTGACAAATGGCCCTTTAAACTAACTGTAATTCGCTACTAACCGCTCAATTAGCAGTTAACTGGCCATGAAGCAGGTTTTGCAACTCTGTCGAAAGCGACGAGTCAGGCTTCTGACAGAATGGCCATTAAATAGGTGTGTAATATACTGTTAATGCATCAAAAAGGTGCAAAATAATTGATACGTAATTTAATCGCAATTTTATGCTGTTTTCCACGGGTAAGCTCCAACAAATTCAAGGCCTAGTATTTAAGAAATTAACTTATGATAACATAGGGAATTTTAATAAATTTTCAACTTGGTTTTTGGTCAATATTTTTGGAAAGAAAGAAAGAAATTGACTGACTGACTGACTGGATAGTTAGATAGATAGATAGATAGATAGATAGGTAGATAGATAGATAGATAGATAGATAGATAGAAAGATAGATAGAAAGATAGATAGAAAGATAGAAAAATGGATAGATGGATAGATAGATAGATAGATAGAAAGATAGAAAGATAGATAGGTAGATAGGTAGATAGATAGATAGACAGACAAACAGACAGACAGATAGAAAGATAGATAAACAGATAGCTAGATAGATGGATAGATAGATAGACAGATTTATAGAACTTCACAAACCATACAGACAGAGAAAGGAAGACAGCCAGACAGACAGACAGACATAGAGAGTGTTTAAGCCCTCCCCCTGCATCCACATCCGCAGCAGCAGCAGCTAATACCCGCATCCATGTTGTGATGATGACACATGTGTACAAGCTGCGGCCAGGGGGAGAAGCAGCAGCCACTTAGCACGTCGAAGCAGCAGCAGCGAGCCCCAGTGCAGACCACAGTGTGATGCTACAGGCATCTGTATGTGTGAGAGAGCATGTGGATATGTGCATATAGATGCAGCAGCTTCTACCGAGTGTTAATTGTCATAATGTGTGGATGAGGTGTTAATGTGTACCTTCAGAAGACGCAGGATTACTGATAGATCACCCAATCAACAGGTTAGCGCATTGTCAGTATGTGTAGACTTCGTGGGATGGAGTTTATCCAGCTATAGTGGGGTTTGAACACGCTACACATAACCACATGGACTATGTATGTTACAACACATTAGGATATCAGTGTGCCACACGCATGAAATAACTGTCATATTTCATACGCACATGCAGAAACTTCAGTCAAGGAATAATCTGACAATAGATATCTATCTACATGTGCAAATTGTGTGTGTAATTTGTGACGTTTAAATAAGTGGATTTAAAGTTGAAATAACTTTGGTGGTTCTGACTATATTAATGTCAATATTTTTCACAGGAAAACTGTGTTAGTGACATTGCAAATTAGCTATATTAAAAGCTATTTCCCTATGCTGTAAATCAAGGAATTAAAAAGGAAATATATACTACATACTCCAACATATATCTACCAAGTTGACACTTGTATATAAACTTGGTCGTTGAACTATAAACACTAGTTACATTACCAAGAACCAGCTCTGAATTTAAACTACACATTTCCAAGTGACAGGGACCTGGAATTGATACATTTATTAACCTATACATAGTGTGGTGACACATACATTGTTACATACATTGTTACATATATTGCTAACCACATTACCAAGGAATTTTGACACGGGAAACAGGACAGCTATATGTTACATTCTACATCCAACTGGCACCACTAGTCTACGTCAAGTAAGTGTATGATATCATATTTTATATAGCATAATTATGTATATTTATGGCATGTTAATGGTCTATTAATATAGCAGTTTATCAGCATAATTTATACCATTTTTTATTACTATATTGTATATTTTATTATATTGTTTAATTGAATATATTATAATGTTGTGAAGAGATATTAATTGCAATATATAGTTATATATAATATTATTTACTTAATTAATAATTAAAAATATTACTTTATGATTATACAGCTGTACGAAGATGCTATGATGTGAAATATCTTAAATATGTATTAATATTTCTTAAAATGTGATGAAAATACATTATTATATAATTGGTTTATAGTTAATATGTAATATTCAATCACACTACACCAATTAACTATATTATTAAAAAATATATATATTAAAAAATATGACAATTAAGTAGTTCTATTTTTAGCAGTATACCACACAGAAAATTCTTAACATTTCAGCTATTTTTAAAATTCCAATTATTCCAATATAAATAATATATAAATATTAAAACTCCTGAACACTATAACAACAAAATAGTCCAACACTACAGTTCCTATATTTTCCATATATAATGTCTGACCATGTATATAAAGGCCTCATTGCGTATGCTATATATACATGAGTGGAGTCATTATAGTCACCCTATTTTAGTCTTTTTTTGTTTGTCACACATAATTATGGCAAGGACAATAGCATTGTAAAACGTGATCAGCAAATTTTAGCTTTTTTTGACATATTGTTTGCAGATTTTTCGCCACTCATAAATCAATGTCATTTGAGATAGATAGTGCAATGTTTTACATTAAATAGGTGGCCAGGGTGTCACCCAGAAATAGATGGGTATATCATGAAATTGTGGACAAAATTGTCCCACAAATGTGTGTCAAATTATTGTGGAATACATTTATACCTCCCGAAGAGACCACCTCACTATTAAGACCACCTAAAAAATATGGACAATCATATTTTGGCCAAACATGTATTATATCAATTTATCCTACCTCATTATTAAGACCACCTCACTATTAAGACCACCTCACTATTAAGACCACCTCACTATTAAGACCACCTCACTATTAAGACCACCTCGTTATTAGGACCACCTCATTATTAAGACCACCTCATTATTAAGACCACCTCATTATTAAGACAGAAAATATTGAATTTATATATATATAATTACTGTTCATATCTGATTATGCAAATTTACACAAAAGCTAGTTTTAATACAGGGAGGTTTTCACGATAAAATGACACCATTTAAATGTGTATTATCACTGACAAGCTTAATACAATTATATAAATCATAATTAATATGTTATATAAATCATATAATTCATCAGTTTTCTATATAACACAACAAAATCTTGACTGAAATCAACTGACATTATTTTGACAACTATCAAAACATGGCCATCGTAACTGCTTCATCAGAGCTCCTAAGTCAAGATCTTTAAATTGTATAGTTACTTAGAGAGCTAATAAGTTACTAAGTAAGCCCAATCTGTCACGTGCAAAATGTGGTCATGTGACTGAATATAAAGTAGAAAACAGAGCAATTAGCTGGGTCACCCGAGGGCACGAAATCTGTGCTATATGTGACGGAACATATGGTGGGCCTAAAATGGACATTTGACTCTACCAAGTTCATTTGAATTGGAAAATAAGTCATTCAGAATGAAATTAGAATTAATTCGTGCAGTCAATGGTTGTAGACGATTGGTCAAAGTGGCAGAAAAATAAAACATATGTTGTGGAAAAAATATATTTACTACTACTACTACTACTACTACTAGTACTGATAGAAAGATAGATAGCTAGATAGCTAGATAGCTAGATAGAGAGATAGATAGATAGATAGATAGATAGATAGATAGACAGATAGATAGATAGATAGATAGACAGATAGAGAGACAGACATATAGATAGATAGATAGACAAATAGATAGTTAGAGAGATAGAGAGATAGGTAGACAGATAAACAGATAGATAAATAGATAGACAGATAGACTGCTCAATTTCATGACAATACAATTAAATAGACAATTAAACATGACAAAAACATGCGTATCATTCTCTCATATATTCTGTTCACATTCAAGCCATATTTCATATGCCATAACTCGACATGAAAGTCTTTCACAGGGGCCATAAATGTAGAAGCCTTTTAGCACAGGACACATCAAATGGAATCTAGATCAAAAAGATCCAGCCAGTGTGCCACACAGACTCCCAGTGACCCCTCAAGGACAGATGTCAAAGGTCACATTCAGTGTCATGCTTTGCGCATGCTAGCTCTAGGCACTGTCCGTGTATAATGGAAAAGAACATATTTAGGTTTTCTGTAACATAGAAATGATTTAGTTTTATGAATGAATACATGATATGAGTTCATACTTTATGTCAGTTATACATGTATTGTATTGTATTGTATCATATCATATCATATCATATCATATCATATCATATCATATCATATCATATCATATTATGTTATATTGTTTTGTATTGTAAATATTATATTGTATAACTCAATGCTACTGGGTCTGAAGCTTAGTCAGCTTATATGACCAGCTGCCAGAGGCAGACGTAATGATGAGATGATAAGGCTACTTGGAGTCCACACCATACCACATATTTACCCCATGGGTGGGGTCTTTTACTTGCCCCTGCATAGAAACTGATTACAGGGCCCTGTCATTTTAACAAATTAAATCTCCACAGTTCGCGTTTATATTGTGGACTGCAAGCGTTATGATGAGATGATGGGACTGCTAGGAGTCCACACTATGTACATATTTACCCCATGGGTGGGGTATTTTACTTGCCCTAGCATAGACACCTAGTACAAGGGGCTGCCAATTTAACATATCTAATCCTAAAAAGAATTCTTGGATATATTTCGAATTAAAAACTGCATTAATAGTACTAATCACAAATAGTATATATTATTACTATCATATATGCTACCTAACTACCCTGTACTACCTTGCAGACAGTTTTGAGAGTACTCCATTTCATAGTGTTATAAGTATGAATGACAGGTAGAGGGGAGGGGGGTAGAATAGTGGGGCATGAATATCCGGCAATAACAACAGGCTAAAATGCAGGGGTATAGCAGTTACCCTGGTGCCAGAGAGATCAGCCTGTATCACAATTGAAGATAAAATTTATCAGCTCTGACTACAACTCATTGATATGTGGGCACTATGATATGTTCTGCAGGGTAATATGCCTGTGATTTAGGTAGGGTAGTTCGATCTGTCATTTTTATCAATTTTGGTATATTAAAAAGCAATCCAATTTGAGGATATTTTTTGTACGTGATATAATTCACATTTATTTAAGATTATTGAAGCTTTTTTTGTAACTTTTTCCTTATTTTTAAATCATTATAGTAGCACGCTAATTTTGACAAATTATTTGATACATTTTTAGGGTATTTAGTATTCATATTTATAACTGTAATACTAGGAACCGCATCCTAAAGATCATATTACTATTAAGACCACCTCAGTGCTAAGACCACCTCACTACTAAGACCACCTCACTATTAAGACCACCTCACTATTAAGACCACCTCACTATTAAGCCCACTTCACTATTAAGCCAACTTCACTATTAAGACCACCTCACTATTAAGCCCACTTCACTATTAAGCCCACTTCACTATTAAGACCACCTCACTATTAGGACCACCTCACTATTAAAGACAAGTAAAATTTACACCAAGGGTCTGGCAAATAATGGCGACATCTCACTGTACTTTAATTATCATTCATCCAATTTCACATAAAACTATTCCATCATTTGTGTGGATGCGCTTCAAATAAATTTATCAAAATATGATTCCAAAATTATGGAAAATGGCCCGAGAACAAATCGACACTTTTAGACAAGAGAAGCTATTGAAAGTCAACAGGATTCTAAAACAGGCAGGTGCAGAGAAAATATGCAAAAAACAGGGCTTAAAAAAAAGGGGTGACAATTAACCCTTCAGCTGTTGAATCTAAACAGCTGAATTAACAAAAACTGCAGCTGTTATCAGCAGATGAATTAAACATGGGGATTAAACATGACAAGACTAAGATAGATAGATAGATAGATAGATAGATAGATAGATAGATGGGTAGATAGATAGATAGATAGATAGATATATAGATAGGTAGGTAGATATATAGTAGGTTAGATAGATAGATAGATAGATAGATAGGTAGGTAGATATATAGTAGGTTAGATAGATAGATAGATAGATAGATGGACAGATTGATAGGTAGAGGGATAGATAGACAGATAGATAGATAGATAAACAGATAGATAGATAGACAGATGGATGGATGGATAGATAGATAGATAGATGAATGGATAGATAGATGAATGGATAGATAGATAGATAGATAGATAGATAGATAGATAAATAGGTAGATACTTAGGTAGATAGGTGGGTAGTAATGGTAACGAAATCAGGGCAGTAGAAATATTGGCTGTATCAATGTGGGCAGTGGAATTGAGAGGACTATAATATGAGGGCATTAGAAGTGCAAAGGAAGAAGGAAGAGCAGAAGTAAGAGCAATATTATGAACGAAGAGTTACAGAAGTAAGAGCATGCCCTGTAGCAATGTGGGCAGTTTAATCATGTCTTCAAGGTGGAATTGAGAGGACCAAATATGAGGGCATTAGAAGTAAGAGCAACAGGTGTAAGAAAACATGCAAGGGAAGAAAGAAGAGCAGAAGTAAGTGCAATATTATGATACGAGCAGAAATGAGAGCAGAAATAGAGGATAGTAGTTTGAAGTTTCATAATTCTTTTCACCAGCTTTGTAGAAATATTGTTAAATCTTCATGAATAGGGAAATGAGAGTGTATGAGAGGGAAGAGAGTACAATTAAGGAAGTGAGAGCAGGGCAGAGGAAGTGAGAGCATATTATCATCTCTCTCTCTCTTCCACCCTAGCTCTCTTTTCCTATGCGAGTTCTCCATGTAGTGTTCAGCCAGCGCTCGCTACTTGTCTGAGTTGACAGACGTTAGTGTTTACGAAACTAGAGGCAGAAAAATGCCTTTGTTTACATTTGCTGGAAAAGGGGGAGGGGTAGAGGGCGCACCCTACCTCTCTGGGGTCAGGGTTCACCAGGGGTGCTACAATCTTTCCCCGCCTTTTTTGCTTTTTTATGTTTTTTTTTTTTCCTGTAGTTTTTCTGCACAAGTCTCACAGGATGGCTGGTGATTCCTGTGTGGCTCTATGCAGAATGAATATTGTGTCAAAACTTCCAAATGCAAAAATGGAACTGTTTTAAATTTGGTCTATTAAAATGATATTGATGGAAATTGTAATTAACATACATTATAACCATTCTTTTTATAAAAAAAATTATGCAGCTCTAAATAGTGAGGTGGTCTAAATAGTGAGGTGGTCTTAATAATGAGGTTGTCTTAATAGTGAGGTGGTCTTAATAGTGAGGTGTACTATTTCATTGTGGCCCAAATATAAGAAGACATCATTATAACAACCAAAATATATTATACATTTCACCAAGTTAATTGGGCTTAAACTCTTGATAACCTGGTTTATTTGAATGTCAGACACTTGTCAAATTATTTTACAATTTGGGTTTTACAAATGAATTTAATAAGACTCAATTTACTGAGATAATAACAAAATCATATAAATCAATCTATCAATCAATCTATCTATCTACCTACCTAACCATTTATACCTCTATCTATCTATGTATCTATCTATCCTATCTATGTATCTATCTATCTATCTGTGCACACATATTTTCTCCTGTACTAGTGAGAATTGTTGGCAAAATATTGTCATAGTTGAGCAAGTGAAAACACAGAGCTGAAGGAACTCTCTTTGTGGGGAATATATTATGAATGTCTGTTGTTTTAGTGTATTGTTGTGGAGCTAGCTCTCTTTGCTTTCCTACACAGAAATACTTGTCATATCTGTTGCTTTGGTTCATACCTAGTTGTCAATCAATTAGTAGGAAGATATAAGCAAAATAAAGACGTTAAAAACATGAACTTTATGGCTATATAATGTGTTATGCTAGAATGGAACCCACTCCACCTTGATGATATTATATCTTCGCTTGGCCAAAAATATTTTTCACAATGTCAAAGAGTTTTGGCCATTAAGGCTGCCTAGATAAAAAAGTGGGTGGATTAGGGCTTTACGTCCTGTATTTCTGCACCTGTTGGGCTAATTAGGACAGGTAGGGACCATGGCAATTTGACGAAGGATGAAACAGCCATCCAACTTAGGCTCAAACGGGAATCAAACCTGGGACTATATACGTGTACATATGTAGCAATGTGTTACCTATTGAATATTACATCTAGTCGAATTAACAGACATGATGAGTGGGTGGATTAGGGCTTTACGTCCTGTATTTCTGCACCTGATGGGCTAATTAGGACAGGCAGGGACCATGGCAATGAGATGAAGGATGAAACAGCCATCCAATTTGGGTTCGACCGGGAATCGAACCCGGGACCCAGCGGTTGGAAGCGTAGATATGAAAGTACTTTATAGTGATTCTAAGGGTTTTTAAGTGTACTAATTTAATTTGCCTATTTACTCAAATAATATTTGGCCAATATGAGAGAGAAATTTTTTATTTGATGTTTGATCACAATATAATACACTTCAAAGATAAACTATACAGAATTAGTTTTTATAACATATACGTTTTCAGTCAATCCATAAAATTTAATATCAAAATATCATAAAGAATAACAATAATTTTTGTAATAGATGAATTAATTAGAATATGCATTGCAAAATAATAATAAAAAGTTATAAGCCTATACTTGTTAGGAACACACTTTAAAGTAAAAAAACAAAAAAAAACATACATGGCCAATTGTGCCACGTGCGTATTCCATGAGAAGGATAAACGCATGGAAAACGCATGGTTTTTTATAATTAGCTTAAAACCATGCGTTTTCCATGCGTTTATCCTTCTCATGGAAAACGCACGTGGCACATTTGGCCATGTACCTCCTAATATTTATTTTAATTTTAAATTTTTTTTAGAAAAGTAACCACAAAAATCAATTCCATTATTACTGAAACATTTATCAGACATTTCCTGTTAAATTCTAGGAATTCTAGGAATTCATATACGACTAAAACCATTCAAAACAATAACAAGCAATTCAAAAACACCCAATTCAATTGAAAGTGAGCATTGCCAATATGTCATGTTTACAGTGAATGATTTCAAAACTTGAATGGCCGCTTGTCTAAAATGTGATGTCCCTATGACAGCGTATAAAATGGTTGCCATAGGAATGCTGTTACCTTGACAACAGGTAGACTGGTTGAATGATGGTGCCCAGGGCATGGTCAGGGTGCCAGGTGGACCTGTAATCACAGTACCAGTCAAAATGAATTGTTTATGTCCTTTGTTTCGGAATGGTCCTTCCATTGTTCGAAAAATATGTTCCCATGCACTGCCAAATCTGCCTGCAATATTTTTTGCTTTTTGTATTTTTTCGTATATTTTTTATGGTGTGATTTAAGGATTAACGTCATGGAATATATATATATACATGTATATATATATTTTTTAAATATAAATAAGATAGTAATAATTTTATTTGAAAGCTGTATAATAATACATGGCCAAATGTGCCCCGTGCCTTTTCCATGAGAAGGATAAACGCATGAAAACCATGCATGGAAAACGCACATAGCACATTTGGCCATGTATATATATATATATATATGCAAACAATTAAATAGGTATAATATTCTCCAAATAAATGTTCTCTTAATAAATATATCAGTTGATATTATACTTATGTTATCCAAATAATCATACAATATAATGTCTCGAATTCTATATTACAGTGATATTGTCTTAATTAATAATGGTAAATTCTTAATATGAGGTTGGCCTAAAATAGAGATAATACTAATATTTAGAATAAATTAATATTGAAGTTGTTTTAATATTGTGAAGTCAAAGCTGGTTATAAAATCATTATCTAGATAGGAATGATATCTTTCCCTGAACTTTGAAATCAGACTCACATATATAACGATACCCAGCTATAATGAATATTCATAACAGCCCAAAAATATATAACCATTTTTATAACAATGTACATCTGTATTACCATGGCGACAGAACAGGTTGTTCGTGTCATATACACTAGACATTTTCTTTCTCCTTTTTTTCCATGCGACATATTTCACCTCTGCTTGACCTGTGACATACCGTCTACCTACACCTGGCGCATTGTGACGTCACAATAGCAGCCAAAATGCCCGTATGCAAAAACATGGTCATTTATCATAACCCTATGCCAAGGGAGTTTTTTATGAGCGGATTATTTTTTTCGCTTTCTTTTACTTTTTTTTTGTGTGAAAAATATGTCATTTATTAGTTACATGACAGCTACATGTACCTATGTACAGATGCCCCTGTATTTCTGTACTATCATTCATTCATTCTGTACTATCATTCATTCATTCATTCATTCATTCATTCATTCAGTGAGTCAGTCATCTAATAACCCAACCAAAGAACGTTTTCCAGTCAGTCAGCTAGTCAGTCAGTCAGCTAGTCAGTCAGTCAGTCAGTCAGCTAGTCAGTCAGTCAGTCAGCTAGTTAGTCAGTCAGTCAGCTAGTCAGTCAGCTAGTTAGTCAGTCAGTCAGTCAGTCAGCTAGTCAGTCAGTCAGTCAGTGAAGCAGCTAGTCATTCTGTCAGCTAGTCAGTCAGTCAGTCAATCAGCTAGTCAGTCAGTCAGTCAGTCAGTCAGCTAGTCTAGTCAGAAAGTCATTTAGCTAGTTAGTCAGCCAGCTAGCCAGTCAGACAGGCAGTCAGCCAGCCAGCCATTGATATAGACCTTTCTAAAATATTTTATTTCAATTTATTGACAATTTTAATGGCTTCATAATAATTTATTTGATAAATATGTATCATTGAATAGTTTGACTCATACACCCAATTAATGAATAGTCCCAAAATCATGTTATTTTTAATAATTTTATCAAATTTATATGGAATTTTCATTGAGCACTTTATCTCAATTTTCTCATGGTTATCAGTTTACTTAATAAATTAAACAGTAGGCCTACTATGGGGAAAACGTGTTAATTAACTCATAGAATATTTTTTCAGTTGAAAAAAAAAAAGGTTTGAAAAAATGGATGAATGAAAGTAACTTTGCCATGAAGATGTCATGTTCCAAAATTCCACGAATTCTACAAGCCCATTGAAATTCTTGGTGTCATCTCACCCCCTTAGTTTAATGGGTACAGGGGGCGACCCCGAGTAGTAGCCTGGGTCAAAAACATAAATATCCCATGGTGAATACCCTCCCCCTCCCACCAATTTTTTAAATATAATTTTGAGAGTATTTTTGCTTCTTTGCACATTGATGTAGTACTATGAATGAATGAATGTGTTGATCATAGACACCAACTGATGCTGATCGAATTAATGAACATCTATCCATCTATCTATCTCTCTATCTCTCTCTCGCAATCTATTTATCTATCTATCTATCTATTTATCTATCTACCTATCTATCTGTCTACCTATCTACCTACCTATCTATCTATCTATCTATCTATCTATCTATCTATCTATCTCTCGCTATCTATCTATCTCTCTCTCTCTCTATCTCTCTTTCTATCTATCTATCTCTCGCTATCTATTTATCTATCTACCTACCTATCTATCTATATATCTATCTATCTATCTGTCTATCCATATATCATATATCCATCTATCCATCTATCTATCTGTCTGTCTGTCTGTCTGTCAGTCACCCAGTCAGTCAGTCAGCACGCCAGCCAGTCAGTCAGCCAGTCAGTCAGTCAGCCAGTCATTCCATTCTATCACTAAATCTCATATCACAACTACAATCATTGATATTCTTAAAACAGGAATTATATCCAGCATATCTATTTCTATTTAGGGTAACCTGGTCAGGTCAATTTCACCCCCAACCCTCCTGTGGGGTTCTATCTCTTGAAATATGCCAGGAGTTTTAATCAAGCTGAAAATGCCTGGGTTTCGGGTGACATAACTGATCTAACAGCATGAGATATTTCTCGTAATATCTCTCCCAGCATGCTCTTGTCATTACAGCATATCTACATGTCATGTGATAGACATTAGGTCACAAGTAACCCAGGGGTACCTCAAGGAATTAATATTGAAATATCTCTAGTGTCTGGTATAGAAGTAACGTTACCATTCATGGTCTGGATTATTTAGTTCAAATGTTCACTATTGACGTGGTTTCATATATACTAAATATAATTACAAAACAACAATAGAATAGGTTCCAAAAGGTGGGTGGGTGGAATTAGGGCTTTACGTCCTGTATTTCTGCACCTGATGGGCTAATTATGACAGGCAGGGACCATTGCAATGAGATGATGGATGAAACAGCCATCCAACTTAGGCTCGACCGGGAATCGAACCGGGAATATGTTCTAAAACATAATAATCTAGTGGTTTTATAGAATGTCATATAAATGGATGCTTCTTTAAAATAAGCAATTATACAATAGGAAGTTTCACTATTTAAGTTTTCATTATGAACATATCAAACAAGGGATCTCTAAATATACTATAGGCTGATATGCATAACAAGCACACTTATAAGTTATATAGAACACAGTTTAGGTTATAACGAAGTCATTGTCCGAGAAGATATTTTGCCTGCCTCTAAAACCAGGCCCACATGTAACCTATCATGGTAGTATTCTAGTAGTCTCTAATAAGGTTATAAAGTGGTCAAATTGTATATCTGTACTATCACTTATTCATTCATTCATTCATTCACTCTTTCTGTTAGTCATTTAATAACCCAACCAAAGAATATTTTCCAGCCGGTCAGTAAGTCAGTCAGTCAGCTAGTCAGCCAGCCAGCCAGCCAGTAATGAAAACATTGGATGGGTCCATCTACACCTTGCAAAATGTCTCTATCACCAATTGATAGTTTCTTGTCTACATTCACACTAGGGCTGGCACCAGTACTGCACCTTGTGGCACCCCACACAACAGGGGGTAAAAGAAATCTGTCCATACCCTCCCTTTCTACCCCTCCTACCCTATGATAACCTACCCCTTTGCTAGATTATATAGCGAATTCCACACATTATATGTCCCATGCTAAATACGTTTGGCAGGTGCCACTCATATGTTGTCTGTTAAATGCATACTTGCAATTGCATTTGAGCATGATACACCACCAAGTGGTTTCTCACCTAATTGCAATTGACAGGGCCTTACAACACTTAATCCACCACACACGATTGCAGTTGAATTTGGAGAGAGGGTTATCTGCCAAAACACTTGTAGCTTTCACAGATAATGCATGTCACAATCAGGGCAGGGACTTAGGTATAACTAAATATTATCATAAATAGTCTTTAGCCATCTAATATTGTGATAAAGTCTAATCTGTTTGACATGAGGTCTTAATAGAATAGAATAGAATAGAATAGAATAGAATAGTATGGAATAGAATATAATGTAATATAATAAAATAGAATAGAATAGGTTATGTATACGTTTATCACAATTTCAAATAGAATAGAATAGAAATGTCAACTCTGATTTTCACAATAGAGTACAATAGAATAGAATATAAGAGAATATAATAGAATAAATAAGACAGAATAGGTTATATTTAAGATTCGCAATTTCAAATAGTATAGAACAAAATAGAAAAGTTAACTCCGATTTTGTTTAACAAGAGTATATATTAGAATAGAATAGAATAGAATAGAATAGAATAGAATAGGTTATGTCAGAGTTTATCACAATTTCAAATATATAGAATAGAATAGAAAAGTTAACTCTGATTTTCACAATTTAATAGAATAGAAAAATGAATAGAATAACTATGTCTGAGTTTAAGGAAATTTCCATCAGAATAGTCTATAATTTATCCACAACGATCTCCCACCCACTAAGTGTATATTTATAATAACATATATGTTACATTAAAATGTTATATTTAGGCCTATAAATGTTACAATGTTTGTGTCGTTTCCATGGAAACAAAAAGCAGACAATTGGAGGCAAATTGGAATGCTTATAAAGTAGAATGCTTCATGTCTAAGAAGGTGTAAGAAGCTCCTTAGAATCCAAAAACAGAGAAATGCCCTCAGGGGAGCCATCTAGGGGACATGAAAGGAACTACCGTGACGTCATAATCCAACAATCAATATCTCGACTCCAGCATGGGAGAGTGCACTCCCTCTAATAATGGCGCAATTAGCACGGGGACTGACTAAAAAATGTCGTCATTATGGTCAGAGGAAAGTGTGCTAATATTACACATAGGAAACGTATCAATATTGACAGTGTTAATATGGGTTTTTGTCAACGTATTTCGACAATTATTTATCTTTTTCTGGCTGTATGTTGGCCTATATCTATCATTCTATCTTCAAGGTCTGTGGCAATCAATCAATCAATCAATTAATCAATCAATCAATTAGAGAAAGGGTACAGCAAACATAGGAATACGACCTATCTATCTATCTATTTATCTATCCATCTGTCTGCTTATCTGCCTATCTATCTATCTATCTATCTATCCATCTATCCATCTATCCATCTATCCATCTATCTATCTATCTATCTGTCTATCTATCTATCTATGTTAATCATACGAGACGTTAAATTGGAAGTGCCTTGTACTCAGTGTCTATGCTGATTGCTGAGGCAAGTAAAAGGCCCCACCCATGAGTTAAATGTGTAAAATGGCGTGGACTCAAAGCAGCCTTATCATCTCATCATTACATATGCCTGGTGTGGTCATATTATAAGCTGACTAAGCTTCAGACCCAGTAGCATTGGTACTTTAACATAAACTATCTTATCTATAATACCTCTTAAATTGCAACAACTCTAAAATTGTATTACAGAAATAAGTAATAATAAACTCTAAAACGGTATTTCAGAAATAAGTAATAATAAACTCTAAAACGGTATTTCAGAAATAAGTAATAATAAACTCTAAAACGGTATTTCAGAAATAAGTAATAATAAACTCTAAAACGGTATTTCAGAAATAAGTAATAATAAACTCTAAAACGGTATTTCAGAAATAAGTAATAATAAACTCTAAAATGGTTTTTCAGAAATAAGTAATTATATAAGAGTGGTTTCATTAGTGAGGTAGTCTTATAGTGGAGTTTCGTATGTATATATATATATATATATATACATTATATAATCCAAATCTATATAGCCATTGTAGCACTATAAGATTATGTATCGACTAGACCCATGAAACCTTGCTACAATGACCCAATACATTTTCTCAGCACTTAAGAAATGTGTATAACTAACAGCTGGGAAATGTCACCATCAGTATGTCCATTTTTTCCTCGATTTTTTTCGTATAAACACAAGAAAACATTGAGTCCTACTAGATATAAGTTATTGTTAATGGCTTGGGGGTAAGATTGTGTAAGGATTTTCTCCAGTTTTGTGTTTCCTTGATAAGTACAAGGCGGCACTTAAGAATGTTTACTTGATCGCTTGTCAATCACTTAAGTACAAAACAGCAGTCATTGATCAAAGATCCAGCTGCAAGGATCCAGCAGACATTTTGGCCAAAATAACGAGTTAATCTCAAGTGGAGGTAATATAATATCTGCGGAGGCTGTGGTCTAGTGGCCATGAGTGTTGGTTGTCAATGAAATGGTATTGGGTTCGAAACTAATCTATTCTAGATTGCTAATAGCTTCGTTGGTTGGGCAGCTAGATTTCTAAGTTTATTTAATGCGGAAATGACGTAATATACTAGTCTTTATAGAGGTGGTCTTAATAGTGAGGTGGTCTTAATATTGAGGTGGTCTTAATAGAGAGGTGGTCTTAATAGTGTGGTGGTCCTAATAGTGAGGTGGTCTTAATAGTAAGGTGGTCTTTATATTGAAGTGGTCTTAATATTGAGGTGGTCTTAATATTGAGGTGGTCTTAATAGAGAGGTCTTAACAGTGAGGTGGTCTTAGTAGTGAAATGGTCTAAATAGTGAGGTGGTCTTAATAATGAGGTGGTTTTAATAGTGAGGTGATCTTAATAACAGGGTGGTCTTGATAGTGAGGTGGTCTTAATAGAGTTGTGGTCTTAATAGTGAGGTGGTCTTAATAGTGTGGTGGTCCTAATAGTGAGGTGGTATTAATAGTGAGGTGGTCTTAATAGAGAGTTAGTCTTAATAGTAAGGTGGTCTTAATAGTGAGGTGGTCTTAATAGAGAGGTGGTCTTGATAGTGAGGTGGTCTTAATAGTGAGGTGGTATTAATAGAGAGGTGGTCTTAATAGAGATGTGGTCTTAATAGTAAGGTGGTCTTAATAGTGAGGTGGTCTTAATTGAGGTGTTCTTAATAGTGAAGTGGTCTTAATAATGAAGTGGTCTTAATATCGAGGTGGTCTTAATAGTGCTGTGGTCTTAATAGTGAGGTGGTCTAATAATATGGCAAAATATAAAAAATTAATTAAATAATTGCATACAACAGTAAAATTAAAATCAAATATGATAAATATACTACTTCTCTTCAGAAAAAAAAAAACCACATTTCATTGACAAAAACACTTTTCCGGGTCACATTACATGTTTTTAAATCATTTGAAACCCTTCATGGAAACAGGGCATCGGATAACGCCATCTTGGAAGTTCTTTATTACATCTGAGGCATTTTTAACATCTGCAAGGATTCATTTAATGAAAAACTTCCGGGGCTAGAGTTGCCCAAGGATTCTTTGGCTTCTCTTGATAGAACCTTTTTGGTTATTTAATACATACAAATTAAAAGATTTAAGGCTTCTAGGTTTCACGTGACCAAATACTTAAGAAAGTGTTATATGGGTGAGAAAAACGAGTCTTTACACAAGAAAAATGTCATCAAATAACTTTGAGTAAAATACACTACTTTTATCACAACAATTAGAAAAATAGTCTAGAGTTCTCTATTAACTAGCATTTTATTTTAGACATGATAGTATACACTGCAAGCTTCTACTTGAAAATAATACATCGGTGTGGACTCCAAGCAGCCTTATCTCATCATTATGTCTGCCTCTGGCAGCTGGTCATATAAACTGACTAAGCTTCAGACCCAGTAGCATTGAGACCTTGAACATAAATAATTACAAAAAAAAAATCAATATTTTCTTAGAGTCACTTTGAGCAGGCATTAATAGAACCCTGGCTTCTATTTTAGACCAGGCTATTAATCAAGATCATTTCATATGATATATATATATACATATTTAATATGTACACTATCAAATTATCAATATTACTAGTAATGTAATTATAATGGGTTTTTTTTATAAGAATATAATATGATACATACTTATTATTTACTGTATCAAAATAGTGGATTTTCATGGAAGGTTCTCTATATTTCCACCAGGTGGCTATGATAGAATACTGCAATTCTATTGGCTGAATAAGTTCCCGCTCTTGACTCTGATTGGCTGAAGCAAAGTGCATCCTAGCAGCAGTATTTTTAGTGCATTTTAATGTATATTTGACACCTGTTGGGGGTGGTGGATTAGGGCTTTACGTCCTGTATTTCTGCACCAGTTGGGCTAATTAGGACAGCAGGAACCATGGCAATGAGACGAAGGATGAAACAGCCATCCAACTTAGGCTCGACCGGGAATTGAACCCGGGACCCAGCGGTTGGAAGCCCCCAGGCTACCACTGAGCTAGGCCCCCACCCCTATATTTGACACCTTATCATTCAGTTGATTTTGGTATTTTTCTAAGAGAGTTACATTTATTGAATAAGTCAGTGATTATCTTCTAAGTCTGAAAAGCAAAATGAGTAACAAGAGGAGAGGAAGGACTTATGTCTTGCTGAACTCATGGCTGCTCAGTAAAAAGACTCTATTGACAGTGATTATAAATGTTTCTGCATCAAAATTACAAGTAATACAATGTTTCCTGCAATGTGACCGTCTGACAGATCATAAAACATACAAACAAAACACAAGAAAAAAACAAATAAACAATGTCTATTGTTGCATGCTACTCTCTAGTCACAGAGGCTGATATGAACACTTGCTACACATTTCCTGACTCATATTCTGTGCAGAGAGGAGCATCTCCCACTGTTTGTGTACAATCCATATTGGCAAAACACCCCTAGGCAGTATACAAGAACCCACTCCAGACCCCCTACCACAGGCCCTACCCCTTAAGATGGGATATTGCCCTCACCCTGGGGCTAATTTCTTGCCTCAGTAACATTCTAGCTCCCTTTAAAAGATCATCATCACTTGAGAAAGTCTCAAAACACAGCTGGACAGACAGAGCCCAAGGCTGATTGCGCTGGAAGATGATTCCACTGTTTGCTACTAGGGGGCCTCTCAGCTGAGAGTATGGGCCGAAATACAGTATCTATGAAACATCCAAATATTATATTAACACAGATAATACAATATATTTCACTAAAATAGCTATTACTAAATTGTATTGTTCCAAAAATAAAGAGAAATAGCTAATAGTAAATTGCACGGAATAGATATATTACCCAATGGTATAGCAATATGTCATTGCTTCTGGGTCTGAAGCTTAGTCAGCTTATATGACCAGCTGCCAGAAGGGAGATGTAATGATGAGATGATAAAGCTGCTTGGAGTCCACACCATGTTACACATTTACCCCATGGTTGGAGTCTTTTACTTGCCTTAGCATAGACACCGAGTACAAGGCACCTCTAATTCAACGTCTCATGTTACATCCAGCTGGGATGTAGCTCATGAAGAGTGCCCGGGCCAGGGATCGAACCCCGGGACCTTCAGCAGAGCTGGCCAACATGGAATTTGTGGATGCCTTAACCATTAGGCCACCAAGCTGTGATTACCCTCCAAAAGGAATCCAAAAAGATATAAATCTGAACTCCTACTGTCCTGAGAACTAGTTACAGAAACACCTCAGCGAAAGGGCCATCCATCTTTATCAGTGTCTGGCAGCCAGCAGAATGCCTTTATTTTTGGAAGCCATCAAATTGTATCTGGAGCCAATAAAGGGCTTTTCATTGACCACCCCTGTAGACAGTGGCCCCAACACTCCACCCTTAGACCCGTTAAGAGCCAAGGACACTAAATTCAACTAATTCTCATGACTTCTCCGAAACTTCGGCCACAAACTAACGCATTACAGAACTATGTGTAGGGCTTGACAATGGCCTAATGGAATTACAAGGGCTTTTAGTGCAGTTTAGCCCTATTCATTATAAACACAGACATAAAACGCACATAAAAGATTTTGGGAGCTGCAATTTAGTCCATTGTGTAAATGGTTTCACACCCTAAAATGTTTGGAGTCCACAATGGCTAAAATAGAATTAGTGTCAATTGAAGTGTTTATCACACTAGTTAATTGATTCCAAATTGGCCAGCTCTGCCGAAGGTCCCGGGTTTGATCCCTGGCCCGGGCACTCTTCATGAGCTACATTCCAGCAGCTGGATGTCGATCGCATGTGACGTCCAAAATGGTGGTGCCTTGTACTCGGTGTCTATGCTGATGCAAGTAAAATACCCCACCCATGGGGTAAATGTGTAACATGGTGTGGACTCCAAGCAGCCTTTTCATCTCATCATTACATCTGCCTGCCTGGTGTGGCCATATAAGCTGACTAAGCTTCAGACCCAGTAGCATTGAGACGATACAATACAATACAATATAATATAATAACATATATACAATAATGATTTTCTTTAGTCATGGCACATAAAATTATGTATTTACAATATATATATACAATATTTACAAGAGTAAGTATAAAGACTGACATATCTCTACGATACAATAAAATACAATACAATACAATACAAGATTATGATCCTAAAATCATCCTGTTATAAAATGCATCGCTCGGACTGAAAATTATGCTTATCAAATGCTATCATACATATATATATACCTCCATGCTTATCCAATGGAATTTTACACTGTGGATAATTTGTTTTTAAAAAAAAAAGTGGATACAACTTCGTGGTATAAACAAATATGGCAATTCAATTAGGCGAACACTGCCTGTTTAAAAAGTTCCATAATTACATTATGAACTCCCTGTAGGTTTTAGATATGGGGCCCTAAACAGCTTTGGGTGCAGTTCTCAACATCTATAGATAGAACAGCTTATCAGTAACTTTGAACAGACACCAGTTATGTGTCACACAGTGTCATATAGTGTGTCAAAGAGTGTGTTCCTATCTCCTGACACTATCTATGACACTGGTGCAATAACCAGATTAGGCCAATAACTACTGGTAGACTTGACACAGCTGTAGCTGCAATTTCAGTCTGTGTCAGCTTAGGGGAGAGTGTAGCCAGATGACCCCTCTGCACTGGGAATATCTCTAGCAGGCTAGTCTGGTAGTCACTTTGACTAACTTGTAAGATATTTGACTAAGCTTTTAGTCATTTTGGTTTCATTCGGTCATTTTAACAATTTTAGGATATTTTGAAATTGGCAGAGAAAATTTGACATATCGGCTGTTGAAGTCAGTCGTTCTATGCACTATATCAAACTGTATTGTATTGTTTCAATGCTATTAATCTGAAGGTTAATTAGCTTATATGAAAAGCTGCCAGAGGCAGACGTAATGATGAGATGATAAAGCTGCTTGGAATCACACAGTACACGTTTACCCCATGGGTGGGGTATTTTACTTGCCCCAGCATGGACACCAAGTACAAGACTAAAGGATAGTCAAGTTTATTTTCGCAGTACATACAAGACCTAACGAGTTGGACCTCAAGGTTCATGCCCACCAGTTTGTAGGATGCCCCTGTCTTCTGCATATCAATAATTGAAGGACCCAAGACATAACTTAGATCTATGGCCCCCTGGGGACAGGCTAACAACTATCTATTGGTCCATAAGCTTAGGGCTGTCTGTAGCATATGCCGATTTCCTTTTAGATATGGGTTGAATTGGGCATCCCTGAGGTACACTTTTTTCAGCTTAATTTGAGTATTTTTGCTGCCGAATTGCATATTCAATTCACATTTAAACCATAAATCAATGTGGTTACGAGGTGTATTAGCTATTATGCATGATTTGCTTTTAGGTGCAGGTTGAATTGGGCATCCCTGAGGTACACTTTTTAAAGCTCAATTGAGTATATCTGTTGTCAATTTTTTTTTTATTAAATTAACATTTAAAGCACAAATTGGTTTGGGTAAGAGATATAATAGAAACTAATAAGCCGATTTGCTTTTAGATATAGGTTAAATTGGACATCCCTGAGGTACACTTTTTCAAGCCTAATTTGAGTATATTTTCTGCCAATTTTTGTATTCAATTCACATTTAAGCACATATAAGGATGGTTGAAGGCTAAGTACAGAATAATTGATGACATATATATTACAAAGGTGCCTTGGGAAATCAAATTCAGAATTTGTTTGGCCTGTGAAATGACAACTGGAGTGACGAAAATAACAGGAAATTCTATAATTCTTTGAATAAAATACATCACTATGAAAACACCACAATACCAAAGATCACCTCACTATTAAGACCACCTCGCTATCACTATTAAAACCACCTCACTATTAAGACCACCTCACTATAAAGATCACCTCACTATTAAGATCACCTTGCTATCACTATTAAGACCACCTCGCTATCACTATTAAAACCACCTCACTATTAAGACCACCTCACTATAAAGATCACCTCACTATTAAGATCACCTTGCTATCACTATTAAGACCACCTCGCTATCACTATTAAATACACCTCAGTATTAAGACTACCTCACTATCAAGACCACATCACTATTAGGACCACCTCACTATTAAGATCATCTAATTATAAGTCCGCTTCACCATTAAGACCACCATTTTGGGCCCCAACTATCATTGCATTTCACATCTCTAAGACCACCTCAGTATTAAAACCAGTCAATATGCACCAAGGGTGGTCTTAATGGCGATGTTTCACTGTACTATATAAAAGAGAGTCATTTTATAAAGTAGAAGAGCGTATTTGAGACAGCCAGCCTGGCTCCAGTGACACAGGAAGGGGTGGAGGGGATTAGGACATCATTAGCGCCATCTACAGGCATCCACAGGCATCCACAGACACGACAGTGCACTCCATCCCACAATCCACCTGTCATGTCCCAATCTCTCATAACGTCACCATGGCAACGGACCCGGTTGTCATGGAAACGCCAAACCAAACATGGCCACTGCTTCCGGTGACAGGAAGTGGTTTTTGCGACACCCTGGCCTCAAAAAAAATAAGGTGGCTGTTTACAGGAGAATTAGTTTCGAGGTAGTCAGCAAAAATTGGCAAAAAAGGATGTTGAACAGTTGAATTACTTTGCTATTACAGGAAATTAGTTTGTAAGTAGTCAGCAGAATACATATAGCTAAATACAGATACATCATTTTGTTCTGGTCAGCAAGTATCCAAAGGTACTGCACAGAAACATACATATTTTTTAAACTGCTATTTATAGAGCTACAGTAGCTTACTACCTGGAGCTAGAACAACCCAATCCAAGCCATAGCTAGCTGGAGATACCTAATATAGGCCCAGTAAGCTAAGCTGAACTTCTGTGCTATATAATGTATACACATACTGTTATATTAAATACCACAGATCTATGATATTGCCTTATAATTAATCACAAAATAATAATAATATATCATTAAATTAAATCATTACTGATTCATTAGTAAGTACTTTAGTTGATAATGCAGCTTCTAGTAGACGGCTAGGGATAGTTTGGTTTAATGGCAGGTAGAGGGTGTTTAAGTTGTGGTCTAGCTCAGTCTAGCTCAGTCTAGCTCAGTATAGCTCAGTTTGGCTCAGTTTAGCTCAGTTTAGCTTAGTCTAGCTCAGTATAGCTCAGTTTGGCTCAGTTTAGCTCAGTTTAGCTTAGTCTAGCTCAGTATAGCTCAGTATAGCTCAGTCTAGCTCAGTATAGCTCAGTCTAGCTCAGTATAGCTCAGTTTGGCTCAGTTTAGCTCAGTTTAGCTTAGTCTAGCTCAGTATAGCTCAGTTTGGCTCAGTTTAGCTCAGTTTAGCTTAGTCTAGCTCAGTATAGCTCAGTCTAGCTCAGTATAGCTCAGTTTGGCTCAGTTTAGCTCAGTTTAGCTTAGTCTAGCTCAGTATAGCTCAGTTTGGCTCAGTTTAGCTCAGTTTAGCTTAGTCTAGCTCAGTATAGCTCAGTATAGCTCAGTCTAGCTCAGTATAGCTCAGTCTAGCTCAATTTAGCTCAGTCTAGCTCAATTTAGCTCAGTCTAGCTCAATTTAGCTCAATTTAGCCCAATTTAGCTCAGTCTAGCTCAGTATAGCTCAGTTTAGCTTAGTCTAGCTCAGTTTAGCTTAGTCTAGCTCAGTATAGCTCAGTCTAGCTCAGTATTGCTCAGTCTAGCTCAATTTAGCTCAGTCTAGCTCAATTTAGCTCAATTTAGCTCAATTTAGCCCAATCTAGCTCAGTATAGCTCAGTTTTGCTTAGTCTAGCTCAGTCTAGCCCAGTCTAGCTCAGTCTAGCTCAATTTAGCTCAGTTTAGCTCAGTCTAGCTCAATTTAGCACAGTCTAGCTCAATTTAGCTCAGTCTAGCTGAATTTAGCTCAGTTTAGCTCAGTCTAGCTCAATTTAGCTCAGTCTAGCTCAATTTAGCTCAGTCTAGCTCAATTTAGCTCAGTTTAGCTCAGTCTAGCTCAATTTAGCTCAGTCTAGCTCAGGTTTGCTCAGTTTTGCTTAGTTTAGCTCAGTCTAGCTCACTTTAGCTCAGTGTAGCTCAGTGTAGCTCAATTTAGCTCAGTCTAGCTCAATCTAACTCACTCTAGCTCAGTTTAGCTCAGTATAGCTCAGAGTAGCTCAGTCTAGCTCAATTTAGCTCAATCTAGCTCAGTCTAGCTCAATTTAGCTCAGTCTAGCTCAATTTAGCTCAGAATAGCTCAGTTTAGCTCAGTATAGCTCAGTTCAGCTTGTAAAAGACCGAACATTATAATAATTTATAGTCAATTAATGTAGTAAATACAGTTATTTCCATTAAAAACGGCCTGTCAAATTGAACCTAGACACAGCTAGACAACTTCTGCTATACGATGCTACCTGCCACTAAACGGAACTGTCTAGCTATAGCTGGCTACTCAAAGCCGGACCTAAAAGTACATATTTATGATATATTCGACAAATTTCTTACATTTGCCAAGGTTTATATTTTTGCAGTGGTGGTAGGTGTAAGCTGACTATAAGCTACACGTAGACAGAAGCAGCTGGCTTTAGCTACAGCCAGGAATAGGTCACTACAGCTGTGTAGAGTCAACCATATTTTATGAAACTGTATGCTACATATTCAGACGGGTAAACAAAACAGTCTGTATTTCAATAGATTATCTCTCTCCTGTCAACTCTAAACCAACCTATAGCTCCTCCGGAATGAATTTAAAGCCTAAAATAAACAACTACACAACAACTGCAGATTTCTTCAATATTCCGAAATTGAAAGAATTTGTTTTAGTCAAGAGTTCAAGAAACGTCTACAGCAGACTTTGGATGATAAAATCCGATCTCGACAGAAGTTTTTTATTTATTTTTCTTCTCAATTCGAACCAGTTGGATTGAACAGACAGTTTTATTAAAAGTACAGTCTGCAGTGCAGATAGCTTAAAATACTTGGGAAAAGGTTGGTAAAAAATATAGAAGAAGAAATGTACATTAAAACTTCTATATATTCATCTATCTATCTATTTATCTATATATCTATCTATCTATATATCTATCTATCTATATATCTATCCATCTATATATCTATCCAGCCATCAATCAATCAGTCAATCCATCCATCCATCAATCTATCAATATATCCATCCATCAATCTATCTATCTATCTATCAATCAAGCAATCCATCCATCCATCAATCAATCAATCTATCTACCTATTTATCTATCTATCCAGCCATCCATAAATAAATAAATCAGTCAATCCATCCATCCATCAATCTATCTATCAATGAAGCAATCCATTCATCAATCAATCAATCAATCTACCTATCTACCTATCGATCTATCTATCTACAAAAGGTAATACATTACATCAGTAATTCACCACTGGGAGCTGGAATTAACGCTAAAAACTCACTTTATTGTTCAATATACTGTCATATTTTCATCTGGCAACCAAAGATTAATTAAATCATCGATTCAAAACACAAATTTGTGAAATAAATGAGCAGAAAAAGGCCATTAATTCTTGCCTGCATTGATCACACGTTGCCACAGTTTCGTAATGATATTTTCTTTTGAGGGCAGTTGTGAATTTTCTACTAATTAGACATTTATCATAGTATTATGAAAACACAGATATGACGTTGAGTTATTTTTGCAATAACATCAGACAACGCAGCCCTAATGAAGTTTCGCAACAATTGATTTATGGAATAAAGCATTTTTGTGCAATTTTTGCCCTTTTCTCCCCAAAAGACGAACTTTCAAAAATATGAACTCTTTCAAGTTGTATCTTTTTTCTCTCTTTTCTGTATAATTCAGCCAGTAATATTGATTGACTGACTTACTGACTGACTGACTGACTGACTAGTTCTCTGACGTGCTGACTGACTGACTGAGGATCTGACTGACTGACTGACTAGTTCTCTGACTGACTGACTGACTGACTAGTTCTCGTGCTGACTGACTGAGTAGTTGTCTGACTGACTGACTAGTTCTGTGACTGACTCACGGATTGACTGATCGACTGACTGACTATTTTTTGATTGATTGACTGACTGACTGACTGACTAGTTCTCTGACTGACTAAATGACTGGTTCAAATAATTGATTTATCGATCGATTGCTTGATTGATTGATTGAATGATTGATTGATTGATTCATTCATTCCTTCTTCAAACCTTATAAAACTAGAATACTTTTCACCACTCAATAAAACCATTTTAAGACCTAAACATTTAAACCAAAGACCTAAATTTTACTGAATAATAATTTCACATAATATATCTTATTACCACCAAACAGTATTTTCACGTTGACCACATAATTCAAATGTATTTATTAAAATATATAAATTCATAACAACAACAACCCATAGGGCCATAGCCAGTGCGCCTGTGCGCATAATAAACATTGACTCATGGTGCAGAACACCCTCAGCTTATGTTGAGCACATGTAGTATTTTTCTTCTCTTATTTTCTTGTTGCCATCTGTTTTCCCAGTGTTAGTTTACCCTAACCACGTGCAAGGGGTACTAGAGGTGGGTCCTAGAGGTGTGTCAGGGGGTTCCAGAGGTGTGTGAGGGCACAGAGGGGTGGGGGGAGGGAGGGTAAGAGCAAACACAATACCCCTCCCCAAAAACACTCCTCACCTTCAAACAGCTGGCTTGAACAGCTTCATTTTCAACAAGTGTAGCATGTAATTGTGCAAAAGAACAAGAAGGGGGGGGGGGGTGAGGGGGGATGGGTTATAGATCTACTTTGATATAAAGATATACATTCAATTCATAAGTTTATTTATGGTTTATTTATATTTTACAATATTGAACTGAAAATATTTTAATTACAGTTTGAAACAAGACTATAGCATGATTTTTTTGTTATTTTGACATAATTTAAAATTTATTGCATAGATTATGTAAGTATTATACTTGCCAGGAGACCCCAGAGAACCTCAGTGGGTTGTGTTAGGGGCCACCAATATAGTCCAACTAGTGCTGCTGTTGTCATCAACTTAAGGACTTATGGAACCATAGTGTAATCAAATACATATCTATCAACACACATACATATCCCCAATTTAAGTAATAATGCTGAAATTATCATATTGACCAAATATTAACATATTGATGAGAATGTGAAAAATACCTATGATATACCCCTTGGCAAGCCTGTTTTGGCTTGAGCCTTTTTCAACTCCCTGGGGAGTATACACCCAGCATGCTGCCATTACAGCGCTCCTTTGGTCAAGCACTCTACAATTGCCATCACTGCCTATAGGCAAGTATTCATTTACACCAGGGTGGAGTGAAGCAGTGGTTCAAGGAGGATCTGCTCAGTTCTTCTGCGGTTTGAACCCAAGATTATGTGCGTACGAGTCCAACACCTTATCCACTGGACTACGGCACCCATAAAATGGAGATAGGGGTGGGGGCCTAGCTCAGCGGTAGCGCGCTGGGTTTCCAGCCACAGGGTCCCGGGTTCAATTCCCGGTCGAGCCTAAGTTGGATGGCTGTTTCATCCTTCGTCTCATTGCCATGGTCCCTACCTGTCCTAATTAGCCCATCAGGTGCAGAAATACAGAACTTAAAGCTATAATCAACCACCACCACCACCCATATCTATCTCCCATATCTATCTTCCATTTCTTCACTTATATATATACATTCATTTTTATTCATTTTTTTTTTCTCATTCTTTACTCGTATTATGAGATACTTATAATCCGTATCACCAACTTACAGCAATAACTGACCCCACAACATTCATGCAATATGTAGTGACAATATTTAAACCAAAAGGGGGCAGTGACGATAGCGTTACTTCTGGTAACTTAGTCACTGCCTCCTTGACCACATACCTCCTAATGCTGCATTATATACTTTATATATTTATAAATATGTATATTGGTTTTGGTCAAATAAAAGCATTTCTCTCTCTCTCTCTCTCTCTGTCTCTCTCTCTCTCTCTCTCTCTCTCTCTCTCTCTCTCTCTCATAAAAGTGGGATTTTGCTGCATCAACTTTTGCAGCACCCTGAGAGTAGATGTCCAAACCCATAACATACCATACCCAGGCACTCCAACCACTGAAAACTCCACATATCCTTAGCAAATACACACCGCAATGAACCACTGCGCCAGGTGCAGAATTATCCGACTCCACCAATTCTGTCGCAGCGGAATTAGGACGGAATTTGCGGAATAATTGAGAAGGTGGCAAATCACAGGAATTGGTCTTAGAGGCAATATAGGCAAATTGAGGCGGTAATATATCTTAACTGAGGCTGACAGCCATGACAGATCTCACAGAAGCTACTACTGGCTCACAGTTGCGTCTGAAAGTAGGTCACCAAGACCCAATTAAGGAGAAAATGAGGCGGTTTGACTCGATTGCAGTGGAAAAGACACATCGCGACCCAATTGAAGTGAAAAAGAGGCCATGTGACCCGATTAATTTAACGATGTTAAAGTGGAAAGGACACACTGACCTAACTGCTAGTTAGCTCGACGTCAAAACGAGACTGATGGTTATTTGACGGTTCAAGTTACAGAGATTTGTTTCCCTAAGATCAGTCGTGCCCCTTCTAAACGATAATGTCGTCTCTTTTAGGCAAGCTTGTAAACAAGAAAATATAGTACAAGTTTACAAGACTAAGTCCACGTGCAGGTCATGTGACCTCACCTAAGGACACAGAGGCGCCACCTAGCATTTAACGAGCATCACGGGAAATCTGAGGATGATTAGGGGGCCACAAATGGTATATCAGGTAGCCCCAGGTGGACGCACAACGTAAGCCTCCCTCAGAAGAAGCATGTTGTGTCCTAGGCGACCATTTTGGACACACCGCCAGATTAACCGTTCAATCAGGGGACCGAGCGTCTTAAATCTTTCGGCTATTGCTTCCTAGCTGGCAGAGATTTGAGTAATTTGTCTACTACCAGTTTTTATGGGGAAGTAGTGAAAAAAAGTCTTCGGCAAGGTGTTAAGAAATAAGCATTACGTAGTCGGACCCATTTGTAACGATCATGCTTTTGACCAAAGTCTGGTTATGACAGAGTCATTGACCAAGAATGGATTTTTTGCCATCCGCAAGGGGTGGGGGCCTAGCTCAGTGGTAGCGTGCTGGACTTCCAACTACTGGGTCTCGGGTTCGATTCCCGGTTGAGCCTAAGTTGGATGGCTGTTTCATCCGTCATCTCATTGCCATGGTCGAGCCTAAGTTGGATGGCTGTTTCATCCGTCATCTCATTGCCATGGTCCCTGCCTGTCCTAATTAGCCTACAGGTGCAGACATTTCTGATGTCTCAATGCTACTGGGTCTGAAGCTTAGTCAGCTTATAAATACTGGATGCAAAACCCTAATCCACCCACCCACCTTAACATCCGCATATAGACTTCTGTCTGTCCTACATATTTCACATTGATGTTATACATGGTTCGAGCCAATGTGACATAACATGAGGGTTGAAACTTTCATTTGGTTGGTTTTATTAAGACTAAGTTAGGTACCTTCAAGTGATTCTCAGCGTGCTTAATCTATGAATATTAAGTAAGTAAAACTTTATTTAATGTCGGGTGTTAAAACGTTAAACATAAAGCACCAGGGCAGAGCTTTTGTCCGACAAATAAACAAAACGTGTGTTAAACATAAACAAACAGTAAAACATGAAAAATGTACGAAAGTATTAAAAACACTAAATTTTACATAAAATACAGCAACCACAACTGCACTTTGGCTCCCATGTTTTAACTTTTAACTTAAAATCTGAGTTATTCATTTTGTCCGAGGAAACATTTTGTACCATATTTGCTACAACCTCTCTCCCTAGTTATCACATTTTTGCCAATTTGTCTCATCTAATTATTAACACAGATCTCGCCTGCAGTTTTCTTTCACCCTGCCTTTTTAGCAGCGCACGAAATTGCCGATGACCTTGACCTCGAGTCGACACTGAGTTGACCTGGTTAACGAGCGATTGCAGGCGCGCAGTGCGGTGAGATCTCTTCTCCGATTGGTCCATTTTGTGGTTCCACCTTTTTGATGGTGGAGCAGTGAATGCCTTCATTTGCCTGGGGTCTTTTATGAATCACAGGCCTTAACAGAACACACAGACACACAGCCTATTTTTCTAGGCCCTAGGCCGACAGACAAACCCCTGTGATGACTAACTAGCGCCAATATTGTCTCCAAGAACCGTCTGCAAGAACCGTCTGCAAGAACCCGGAGATGTCTGGCTCAGTGGGAATGCTCGCAGCCTGTCTGACGTAATTAGACGTAATTGCTCTCAAGCGCAGACATAATTGCAGGCCTAAACATCCCATAATTTTAGACTGCCTTTTTTAGGCAGTTTGGCCTTATTTAGCCGCAGTTCTTGTTAGCCGTTTTCTGCAGTTCATTTTTAGTTGTTACAGAATATCCAATCTAGTCTATATTTGGCAGGGAGTTCAGGTAGGGCAACAAAATCTACACAGAATATGAAACTGCCTTTCCGGTAGTTCAGCTGGGTCAATAAGTTTTCCATAAACAACAATATATTACAAATTGAATTATCTATCTATAGACAATATCTATCTATCTATTCATCTATCTATTCATCTATCTATCCATCTATCTATCTATCTATTCATCTATCTATCTATATCTCTATATATCTATCCATCTATCTATCTGTCTATCTACCTATCTATACATCTATTTCTCAATCTATCTATCTATCTGTCTATCTATCTGTCCATCTGTCTATCTATCCATTCATCTATCTATCTACCTATCTATCTCTCTATCTGTCTATCATATCAATTTCTTGCCTTCATCAAATTAATTTCATAACAAATAATTTCCAAGAACTATAGTCTTAATCCAAAGCTGGCCTTATGAATGAAATTATTAATATTGTGTGATTAATAAAAAATATTTTGAGTGATGGCTGTGACATTCTTGCTTCCTATTCGCACCACCGTCAACAATGGCTTTCATAAAAGTTCATTCAGTACAAAATAAAATCAAAGAATCAGAGAAAATGAAATATGACCAACCTCGCCATTTCCGATCATTTTCATCGATTCTATGACTAAATTAAACCATGAAATGAATATTTAATCCACAAAGGCTCCCGAATGCACATTTATCAGCAAGATTTGTTGTAAAATTGGGAAGTAAATCAGTGTTTTCTGAGACAAACTTGGCATGTTGTTGTTGTTCACTTCATCACTACAAGCTATAAACAGTAAACTGTGTTTCTTTTCTTTTCTTTTTTCAAGTCTACACTTTTTTGTTTTCATTTCTTCAGTCCATTCATTATATTTTGTTGTTAAATTAATTGTTGAGAGATATATCTGCTCCAACAAAACAATTCATGTTTATGAAATTTTATTTATAATTTAAAATCAGCGTTTCTTTAATATGCAACTTGTAATACTGTCTAAAATGGCAAAAGCAGATGCAATGATGAGATGGTCGTGCTCGGAGTCCACACTATTTTTAATACTGAGCACTTAAAACTTAACATGGATAAGGGTTCTCTAATTGACAATTGAGTATTGAAAATTCAATCCATCAGCCGACCAGTCAGTCAGTCAGCCAGCCAGCCAGCCAGCCAGCCAGTCATTCAGTTAGTCAGCCAGTCAGCCAGTCAGTCAGTCAGTCAGTTAGTCAGCCAGTCAGTCAGCCTTTTATCTATCTATGTATAGATCTATGTAACCCTCTATCTGTCTATCTATTAATCTATCCATCTATCTATCTATCTACCAATCTACCTATCTGTCTATCTATCTGTCTATCTACCAATCTACCAATCTATCTATCTATCTATCTACTAATCTACCAATCTGTCTATCTATCTATCTATCTAACTATCTATCTATTTACTAATCTATATACCAATCTATCTATCTATCTATCTATCTATCTATCTACCAATCTACCAATCTACCAATCTATCTATCTATCTATCAAACTATCTATCAACTATCTATTTATCTATCCATCCATCCGACTTCACATTCTACAAAGTACAAAGACAGCATCTTCCAGCCAGATTGAAATTAATGGAAAAGTTACATTTTGTGAAGACAATTTATCAAAGGAAACAAATTGAGAAATGTTGTTATGTCATGGGGGTGCATAAGAGAAAATTACCCCTTAAAATGGGAACACACAAGAAGGGGTAATAGCTCAATTAGCACACCCCCTGAAAATTCAGCTGACAGGAATTGAGTTATTTGGGCACCAAAAACAGCTGCAAATAAAGCATGCATCAAAACTAATGAATGCATAAGCACAAATCAGCACAAATCAGGCCATTAGAGATGTGCCTTTGAATCAGAAAGAACCCTTTCCACTCAATCATTCAATCAACCCACAGAAAAAAGTTGGAAGCGACACCGAAAAAAAGTTGTAAATTGTCCGCGTTGAATATTTAAATTCGCAGCGATGAATCTATTGACTTTGATTTCAGTTTGGGTTTTAACGCGTTTTATTGCAATGGAATGGAATGTGAAGTCATTTAATTTGCGAAAGTTAAATTGTTCTGTTATGATAATAGTGCAATGGGTGAGAGCCTTTTCAGCTTTTACTAGCAGTCACCGGTTATTAGGTCTCAATCGGATGAGACGTTAAATTGGCGGTCCCTTGTACTTGGTGTCTATGCTGAGGCAAGTAAAAGATCCCACTCATGGGGTAAATGTGTAACATGTGTGGACTCCTCTCTCTCACCTCATCAATCAACCATTGATAGCGGAAGAACATGCCTTATAGGGCTGCATTTTCCATATCTATCTATCTATCTATCTATCTATCTATCTATCTATCTACCTATCTATCTATCTACCTATCTTTCTATCTATCTATCTATCTATCTATCCATCCATCCATCCATCCATCTATCTATCTAATACAGCTTCTATCCGATTGTATTTATCCAGTAAACACCTAGCAAATATCACATGTCTGTGCTCAGCGGCATAATAAAGCACAAGTGTGTGTAGTTCTTGTATTAATGAATAGAGGGGACCCTGTCTGCCCCTTTATGCATAATTTAAGGGCATTTTTCCCATGATGCTTTGCAGATTTACTCCTGCAGTAGATCTCTGCCCTCGCCCCAGGCCATTGTCCACTAGATGTAGTGGCCAGTCTAAGAATGGCCTCTGCTGAGTGCATTATACATGCACTATGATAGCGAGGTGAAGTACTAGTATTATGTTCATTATTACGTCTGCCTTATGTGGTCAACTGGTCATATAAGCTGACTAAGCTTCAGACCAAGTGGCATTGAGACACTACAATACAATACAATACAGTAATGTTAATCTTCACTCATGGTATACATATACATTTATAAATGTATTTACAATATATATATACAATATTTACAAGATAAGTACATACCATTACAAAACAATATATTACCATAAAATACAATACAATACAGTACAATGCAATACAATGCAATACAATGCAATACAATACAATACAAGACTGAGCTCAACAATTACTTAAACACCCAGCTACCCGATTCTAAACCAAACTGTCTACTTGTAGCTAAAGCTGTCTACTGGAAGCTTTACTATAATACCAGGTATTCGTTTTAAGACAGCAATCATAAAGAGTACTTAAATATGTAATATCCAATTATTAGGTATCTCCAGCTAGCTATGGATTGGTTCGGCTTATTCTAGCTCCATCCAATTAAATAGTCTGTTCTAGCTCTGGATAGCTGGAGTTGAACGTTTTTTATGGGTAAAACTGTAAGCGCAAAACTAAAATTACTAAGCAGCTAGGCTGACACATTCCAGTGGTTTGAAGAACTGATATCATTACACATTACAAGCAAAAATGCCTATAGCTACTATCCTGTTGAGCTAAATTATGTCTTTTTTAAAGCTAAAAATAGCACAATGATATAACAAATCCCATGTCACATGTAATTTGAATGAGGATCATGTCATTAAAAATTACAAGGTCATATATTATATTTTACATGTGACATACATTTGCAGGTATCAAGTCGGACATGTCGCATAAATATGAATTCATACAGTCCAACGTGCCTATGTGTCAATGTTAATTATATGACCGGCTGCCAGAGGCAGATGTTATGATGAGATGATCAGGCTGTTTTGAGTGCACACTATTTTACACATTTACCCCATGGGTGAGATCTTTTACTTGCCTCAGCATAGACACCCAGTACAAGGCACCTACAATTTAACGTCTCATGCAATCGACATCCAGCTGGTATGTAGCTCATGAAGTACAAACTAATATTGGAACTTGCGAAAGTCTACGTTATAAATGGTTTTGTTATGTGTGGGTCTTGTATAAAAGTCTTAAGCATCAAAGACAGAAAAAAAATCTATTTCCGGACAATGACCTTGTCATTACCGGACTGTAATTGGGGTGGGGGCCTAGCTCAGTGGTAGCGCACTGGGCTTCCAACCACTGGGTCCCTGGTTTGATTTCTGGTCAACCCTAAGTTGGATTGCTGTTTCTTCCATCATCTCATTGCCATGGTCCCTACCTGTCCTAATTAGCCCATCAGGTGCAGAAATACAGGACGTAAAGTCCTACTCCACCCACTGTCATTATAAGCATGCATGTTCTTTATAGACAAGTCCCACAGTATTTCTGATACGATGACGCAAATAAATTTCGGCAACGACAAAGAACTGTCATGATCACCTGACAGCAGTCGGAGAGGGATGTTATTTAATACAGAACATCAGCTGACATAATGTAAAGTACCCCATGACATATTCTATGGGAATGTTGGACATTTTCAGGGTGTCACACATTACATTAATGTAATACTGGCATGACAGAGATGTATTCTTCACCCACAGTATCCATTGGACACAACAACAATACACAAAGACGGAAGATTTGAAATCCAGCAATCAGTATTGTCGCAGCATTGGAACATTTAGTTTGGCGACAAGATATGTTTGTGGCGTCCGCACCGTATTACGAGTAACTCGACGTATGCTGTATTCACGTAAGAAGTTTATTGCGACAGTAAACGAGTCTTCATTAAAACTGGATGGACATTATACGCAGAGTTGCAGTAGCCTGGTAGCAGTCCTGGTATTTTGCAACAGGCTGATAAATATTCACCTTGAAAATATACACACACCAGTGCCTACTATCACCGAATTCATTAATTTGCATCATTGAAGATTATTTATTAGGGTTTTGTCAGCGATGACTAAGTCATTCGGGTATAACATTAAGAATGTTTAAGAAGCAGAAATTGAAATTGTCGATTCATTGCATGAAGTTATGATTGTGTACAAATAACAGTGCGTCAATGTGATTAATAGTGTATGCACACATTATTTGTCAGTATAGAAGAGATTCAGATAGGTAGGAAGGCAGTAAAACTGCGTGCACCTATAATCCCACGATAAAACATAAAGACGGCTGCATGGCCCTCATTCTGAGAACTCGAACGCAGTTGAGGGCCATGCTTGCTTGGCTAGAGTTGCAGACCCTCATAAGTGAAGAGACTCGGGTGCAGCTGTAGCTTGGCTGTGACAGAGCGATGGCACTAGTGCGAGCTCTTACTGAATATATAGCGAGTTCCGAAAAAGGACCATGTCCTAACTTTGGTAGCGAGTCTAGGACTTCGCACATGATATACAAGAAAAATATGCATTACACCAAAAAATTCACTCCGCATTGCGAGAGAACATCCTGCTGATATCTTAATAAACAGTAAAGTGAGAAAGACTCCAGCTCGGCCAGCCTCAAAACCATTAATTGGCTTTGGAAAACAACCAAATGATCTTTTCTTACCTTGCCCACAATATGAGCTTGTGAGCATGCAGATATATTTCTTCTTGACCAATCACAAAAATGAGGTCGGTAGTTTGTCTGTCCTCCATCAGGCGACCGAGGTCGTTCAACAGGGCTGGAACGCCCGCTAAGGTCTTGTCCGCAAAATGGACGTTGCTTTTAGTGCCCATCCTGGAATTATTGCAATTTTAAGAATCCTTTATCATATCATATATTTATAATAATAATATTTCAGAACACTTTATGGACAGATCTGAAGTTTTGTGCATAAGTGTCATGTAAATATCAATTATCAGGTTAAATCATCAAAAACATAAACACAATATATACCAAGATATATTATTATGATTTATAGTTGGCACAAGATCGCATGCAAGAGCTTCAAATACCAATGCATGGAATTAAATCTGGATTTTCGCGACAGGAACTGCATATATGAATAACACTTGAGATACTACTATACTTTTCTTATAAATTATCTTATTCAACTCTTCAGACAGTTGTTTAAACTAAAAGTATATTAAGTTTTAATGAAAAAAACTTAAACAAACTAAGACTAAGTGTTAAGTAATGAAAACAATGATAAACAATAACAACAAATCAAAACATAAACAAAAAGCAAGTTTAACATTCTTTTTACAACAGTGTGCCAATCTAAACTTTTAAAATACACGCTATAGATATATTCTAATATAGTATTTTGAAGATCTAATACTTACTTTGAAGCTATTATGTTTGTCAATCAATGTTTATCCACAAATTTTTTAACTTCTCCTATCATCGTTCACTTCAGGTGTTTTCTTCGGTTGACTGACCTGACCCGGATTCACTCAAGTGGAACCAAGAAACTACTTTTCGCCTCCTAGTGTTTATTGCACGAACTACTGCGTCTGCCAGAAATTGATTGTCTGATCAAGTAAGTTAGTTAAATTTTGTACACAATTAAGTATTTAGTACTTTAAATATAGTTTGCAGTTCATAGTTTTTACTGCAATATTGCTACTGCAATATTTTTTACTGCATTGAACTACAGCGGTCATATAAATAATATCAAGTTAAATATTTTTATTAGAATTAATATAATTAAAACTTTGATACATTTTAATTGCACTATTAAAATCAAATCAAACATAATGACTGCATGGTTCATGTATAGTTTGTTGGTAAAATTATATAATACTTTTTAAAATCATGCATAAAGTATGTAGTTAAATACCTAATTTTTAATTAATCAATCAGTGGTAAATACGTAGCACTTTCAAATTGGTATATATGGTACCCTTATTGACATGATAAATTCGTGCACCCCTCTCCTAGAAATTCCAGGAAATCCCAGATCTAGTAAACCTCTGCTACAATCTGAGTACATTTGATGTGGGATAGATGCACAAATTGAATTCTTTTGTTCCTCAAACTCATCAAGAATTCAATTACAAGCAAATCAGCCAATCTCAAGAGACATTGATTGTTCTATTGTTCTCATACAATTCACTGCTAAGAGGGACAGACAGTCAGAGATATACAGACAAGTAGATAGATTGTAGGACAGAGAATTTCACAGACAACAGACAATGTTAAGCAAACTGCAAAGTTAGAGAACAAACTTCAACGGAAAGACAACATTAGCCTCCGGGGACCGACAAACAGAAGCATAAAAGTAAAAAGCAGACAATTAGGACAGACATAATGGTGTGGACCTAGCTCAGTGGTAGGCACTGGGCTTCCAACCACTGGGTCCCGGGTTCAACTACCGATCGAGCCTAAGTTGGATGGCTGTTTCATCCATCATCAAATTGCCATGGTCCCTGCCTGTCCTAATTTGCCCATCAGGTGCAGAAATACAGGACCCATTGGTTGGAAGCCCAGGGCACTACCACTGAGCTAATACCCCACCCCAAGAGAGAGATAGACAGACAAATCAGACAATATCATGGGCCAACTTTTGTGTTTTTAACTACTAAAGGGTTGTAAATGTATCTTTGGCAGGCCTGTTCAAGCTTGAGTCTTTCTCTACTCCCTGGCGGATGATTGAACTTTATGACAGAACATTTTTAAAGCGAGGTTCAAATCTAATGAAATTCCACCAGCTATCTGTCTTAAGCTCTTAATTCATGTTTGTCTACCCCATCCTATAGCATGCATGTCACTCTACATGCATAATACATTAATAACCTCAGTATTAAGTCAGTGTGTTTAATCATACAAAGCCCCTTTGGAATTACTTTGCAGTTAATTTAATTGGCAATTGACCAATAGAGAAACACAGAGGTTGCATGACTGTGGGTTTATTGAATTCCCCAGCTAATGTTGTTCTATGGAAATTGATTCTTGGGAGTTACTTTGGAACCATGCCCATCATTTTGGGAACCAAACATTTGTCCAGCTACCAGGCTAATTTCCAAGTAATTCAGTTTATACAATCAAGAAAACTGGCTACTTTGTGTTGTGTTTGTTGAGCCTGAAAGCATTTGCTGCAAAGATCTGGGTGGAGCTTTCATTGAGCGCTGTCATAAATAATTCAATACATCATTATGATATAAGTAGACTGATAAATGGGTTACTGATACAGTAGATGATTTGATATTACATGTATATGAGTTAAGCACCAATATTAGGGCCCCACATGTATACAATAAATCGATCAAATACAGTCGAACCTGTGTTAAATGATCGCCCAAAAATGAATATTGATCACTTGGGTCATTTAAGACAGGCTGTTGTTTAATAAAGGAGTTGAACATTTTATGAATAAATATGTAGTTGTTGGTGGTGGGTGGATAAGGGCTTTATGTCCTGTATTTCTGCACCTGATTTGCTAGTTAGGACAGGCAGGGACCATGGCAATGAGACGAAGGATGAAACAGCCATCCAACAAAAGCTCAACCGGAATTGAACCCGGGACCCAGTGGTTGAAAGCTCAGCGCGCTACCACTGAGCTAGGCCCTTACACTAAAGCATGTATTTGGTAGTGGCTGTTCTGTACAAGGAGCTGTCAGGGCAGGTTTAGATTGCATGATAAATTGGTTACCGATATAGTATATATTGGACGATTTATAATATTAGATACACAACATTACTTCATCTGTACAATAAATAAAATAAATTTATATGCAACTTTAAGACTCCCAGAGACCAATTTGATAGCATACAAGGCTTCAATTTAAGTGAATGCAGTAACCGGCATTCATAGCCAAAACACCGAAGTCTACTTAATGTTGAATAGTGAGGTATCTCGGTGACCCATTAGTCGAGGAACCAGGAGCGCTGGTCGGCCTAAAGGAAGCAGCCATGTTGACAGGAGACTTATGGCCATCCTAAAGGAGCCCGCGTCTCACATTTAAGGGACACATTCTTCTTCAGAATGCCTCGCTCTCTGCTCTGTGTCAAATCAAGGGCTATAGACTATCGGGAGAACGGGTGAGCAAGGGTGTTATGGCGGATCAGAGAAAAGATTTGTCGCATGGATGGTGTCAGAAAAGAGATTAGAGAGATGAGAAAGAGAGTGAGAAAAGTTCAGAAAGGGAAAGAGAATGGGAAGGGAAGTGAGGTTGAATGGAGAAAGGTGGGATAGGATCTCTACTTGGATAGGAAATGATATATAAGCAGGGAAATTAAGGGAAGGGAAAGGAAAGTAATGCAATAGAAAGGAATAGAAAAGAGTGGAATGGAAAAGTTAAAGGAATGGAATATTGAAAGTGGTGGAAAGGGGGAGGAAACAAATGGAAAGAAAGGAATGGAAAAATGGAAAGGAAGGAAGGGAAAGGAATGGAAAAGAAGGAAGGAATGAAGGGCCCAGATAGCATTCTAAATTGGGCCAACATCGTTTTTATATTGGCCACCATCGGAACAACATCATATCAACATCGCTGATGTCATGACAATGTTGTCCCCATTTGGAATGCTATCTTGGCGAAAGCCAAAGAAAAGAAAAAGAAAGGAAAGTGATGATCAATTAAAGAAAACACAGAATTTGGAATTGAGTGACAGACTAGTAAGTACTCTAAAGCTGGTATCAGCTAATAACAGCTTCTGAAGTCCAAGCAGATGTAATGATGAGATGATGATGATGCTGGGAGTCCACATTATGATATGGATTTTCCTTTTTGGGTGGGATATTTGCCTTGACCCTGCATAGTTGCCAAGAGCAACACATCGCAAATTTAATATTTTAAGCGAATTCAATTTATATATAATAAGTTTATAGAAAATGCTAACGATAGAACTCAGCACTGGATTCTCTGTGCAACGACTTAACCCCTAGGCCACCCAGCGCGTTATGTTCTAATCACCAACCAAAAAAAAAAGACATTTATCAATCGATCGACCATGTTGAACCAAAATAACCAATCGAGTAATCGGCAAAGTGCTTGGTTGCACCAACCAACCGGCAGCCAACCATGAGATAGGCGTATCATTGCTCATACATCTTAATGGATTTCTGCTGCGGTTGATGTATTGTACAGATCTGGGGGCATGGCATTATACACCCTTTTATTCTTATATTTTGAGGGGTATATCAGTCAGGGCTGCTAATATCACCAAAAGCTCTTACCCCAATGGTAGGGCAAGGGGGGGGGGGGTAAATTGGACTAAAACTTTTGCTGTAACATCGATCTGGGGTCCCCGAGCAAAGTGAGGTAAAACAGACCTACCCAGGGCAAATCAGAGGTCACCCAGGTCAAAGGTCACAAGGTCAAGTGGCCACAAGTCATGGTAATTACATAACATGTGCCCACGTGGCGTTTTTTGGGGTGTCCTGGGCGATAAACAGGGATTTAAGGATTGCTACACTTGGGCACTAAAGAAAATAAACTGTTGCTAACATAGGAAAATAAAAATACATTTATACAACAATACCTCACTATTAAGACAATTTAATATTATGACCACCGCGATTTTAAGACCTTCGGTAATTATGACCCAAAAATGTGTTACATTGCAACTAGTTTCAGATTTAATATCACCCCCTTTTTAAAGACCCAGTGGAAATCTTCCTGATTGGTTCTAAAATAGTAGAACCTCTCCCTTAAGACCACCCTTAACTGGAAAATGCACTGACCTTCATGGCAAGGTCAAATGCAATGGTAAGCATAGATGCACTTGGGTACAAGAATGGGTGGCCATATTGGTGAAGTGGTCTTAATAGTGAGGTGGTCTAATATAATCGGGGTTCTGTTTTAATTACCAAATTAAAATGATTTTTATTTTCCAAATGAAAGAAATAATTGAATTTTGATAATAGACTGTTATTTTTATGAAATTAAATTAGTGGAAGATTGAAAATTCTGCAGTGATGAACGTATTTTTTAGTTCTCATTCTTTGGAAAAAGGTTTGTGAAGCAGATATCTGACAGACAGCCATGAATTAAGTTGTACAATTTTAGAGCAAAAATAACATTTATTTCTATATTCAGATTTTCAATTTCAAATTGGCTTTTATGCAGCAATCCACCTGTCTATCTACCTGTCTCTCATCGGTCTGTCAGTCTGTCAGTCTGTCAGTCTGTCAGTCCACTTTATCAGCCAGTAATTGAGCTTATTATCTTTAATAATAGATGCACTTGAATTGAATGTTATTTGAATGTGATGACAGGTAAATGCTTTGAATTAGCCTAATTTATTCTTGGACGTTTTGAAAGTTTAATGGAATTTGTTGATGAGTCAGCACTGAGGAACATATTTGATTATATTGCTATTGAAAACTCAATTATCCATTTACACGTCCTTATCAATAGGAGGCACTTAGCTATCCCATCATGCTCTGCTCTTAAGCATACCGGTGGCACCCTCCTGTGGGGAGTTCGATCATAAAATCGTTCGATGACAGGAGTATAATTAAGTCTTCATGGAGGGCCCTCGTGAAGGTAAACAGTGTCAAATCCATGAATGGGACTTGGATGGACTTTACAATGAGACCAGGTTAAGTCGGGATAACATCTATGTCCTCACAATGGCCTTTACAATGAACCTTTACAATAAACCTTTACATTAATAGATCCGCCAAATCTAGAGGGCGCCCCACTCTCCACTTAGCATTGTGGACCTGTCAGATTTGACGGGCCTGTTGAGGACTGATGCGAAAAAGAGGCTGCCGGGAGGACAATATGGCGGCTCCTGACACTGCCTCTCTTTCGCGCAGTTCAAAGAGAGGCTGAGTCGCGGTGAAAGGAGGTCTCGGAGTGCACCGACATCTGTCGCTCTGACTTGGGTTGCAAGCCGGGCAAAGTACCTCTAAAACGCATTAGTCTGGTTAGATCTTTCTGTCTGTTTCTCGGTGTAACGTTTTGTTCGATGTATTGGTTATTTTTCTCTGTCTGCCCAGATGTAGCATTGTCTGGCTGTCTATCTGGCTGTCTGTGTAGCTGTCTAGCCGTCTATATTATGGCAAGTTTCTTAAAGCGAGTAATGAACCTAATTGCATATCAGTCAGCGAGTCAGTGAGTAAGAAAGCCATGTCAATCCGTCAAATAGTCTGCAAGAAAACCAGTCAGTCAGCCCCTCAGTCAGTCAGTCAGTCAGTCAATCAACTAGTCATTCAGTAGCCAGGTAACCACTAAACAGTATTAGTTTTGTTCCCTGCATTGCATTTTATATTACTGTCCTATCCCCGCCTATCTTTACTATCCCTGCTTGTCCTATCCCTTCCTTACGTCATCCTGTCCTAACTGACAATGACACTATCCATGCGAGAAGCCCTTTCTGAGGTCCTCTGCATCCCAAGAAACCCACCCTTTCTCACCCGTTCTCCGAATAGTCTATAGCTCTTGATTTGACACAGAGCACAGAGCGAGGCATTCTGAAGAAGAATGTGTCCCTTAAATGTGAGACGTGGGTTCCTTTAAGGATGGCCATAAGTCTCCTGTCAACATGGCTGCTTCCTTAAGGCCGACCAGCGCTTCTGGTTCCTTGACTAATGGGTCACTGAGATAGCCTTCTATTCAACATTAAGTAGAATTCAGTGTTCGCTGTAATATACTATTATATTTTGTTTGATCAATATGAAATTTACTCAATTCTATTCTATTGCCAATAGATTTTTAGTCATCACTTATCTTATCTCATCTTATCTCATATTATCTCATCCTATCTCATCCTATATTATCTTATCTCATCATATCTTATGGCTTTGCATCCAACTTCTCGCTAGGCCACAGTTAATTACAAATACTTTATTTTACTCACCAGTCATATCACCAGTAATATAATTTCATTATTATATTCATTATTATATTCATTTGATTTGTGTAGCTATGCAGGGGCAGTCGAATTAACCTATTTTAAGATAATGTATAGAAAATGACTTTATAATATTCAATTGTCACTGTTAGGAAATGCATTATTCTTAACCTATTGTGATAAATTGTTTGTTATTAATGATGCCTGTCACCCTTATAATTATCATAGAATAACTGCAGACAGATAGGCCACATTTAGGTATGTTCTATTCCACTTAATCAAGCAATCATAAATGCAGAACAGATGCTCATCACAGAGGCTTACTCCATCTGCCTGGTGTCACACAGTAAATCTATTTTCCTCCGGAGCCTGCAATCCCCATAATCCCTGTTGCATGATGGGAGATCACATGACCAGCCCTTGTCACTAGGTTTGATGACAGTGGGGATCATGTGACGGATCATGTGACCAAGAGGATGGCATTGTGGGAAGAATTCATAAAAATACATCGTCTCAGCTCCTGTATTCTGTGCTAATAGAATATCATAACAAAGAACAAAGTTAGGTAGATCGATCGATAGATAGATAGATAGATAGATAGATAGATAGATAGATAGATAGATAGATAGATAGATAGATAGATAGATAGATTGATTCATTGATAGATTGGTAGATAGATGGATAGATAGATAGATAGTTAGATGGATAGATAGGTAGATAGGTAGATAGGTAGATAGATAGATAGACAGACAGACAGACAGATAGATAATTAGATAGATTAGAAAGAGAGATAGATAGACAGATAGATAGACAGACAAATAGATAGATATATATATAGATAGATAGATAGACAGATAGACATACATACAGATAGGTAGATAGATGGATAGCTAGATAGATAGGTAAATTGATATATGGATATCTGGATAGATGGATAGATAGACAACTGGGCAGCTGGACAGACAGACAGATTGATAGGAAACTTCCATAGATACAACAAACGAACAATGTTATTTTCATGTGGAATTCTCCAAATAGAGACCATATGGAAGCAGGAACTTTATCTGTCTACCAAAAAAGGACATAAAAAGAGCACAGTGTTCCGTCCTATGGTGTCACCTGGCCCTGCAACTGGATCTGCTGGTCCAAATGACGTTTCTCACTTGTCCCTGGACCCAATTACTTTTTCCTTTCCTCCCTTAATTATTGATGGCACACACTCTTTGAAATGGAGAACTGGGGACTCTGGGACACTGATAGACTGGGACAGCTAGACAGATAGACAGAGACGCATAGCAGGTTCAATAAAGACTGTTGTGTTCTACTTTTATACGAGCATAAAACCCCAATATATAGACCACTTTGCTGTGGAATACACGGGGTTAAGGGACTAGCTCAGTGGTAGCGCACTGGGCTTTCAACCACTGGGTCCCAGGTTGAGCTTAAGTTGAATGGCTGTTTCATCCTTCATCTCATTGCCATGTACGCTGCCTGTCCTAATAGTGTATTTTCACTGAGCAGCCCTGAATTCAGCAGGACATAAGTCTTTCCTCTCCTCTTATTACTCATTTTGCTTTTTAGACACAGTAGGTATAACTATAAATATAACTTTCTCAGAAAAATAACAAAAATCAACTAAATGATAAAGTGTCAAATATACATTAAAATGCACTAAAAAATACTGCCGCTAGGATGCACTTTGCTTCAGCCAATCACAGTCAAGGGCGGGAACCTTTTCAGCCAATAGAATTGCAGTATTCTGTTTTAGCCACCTGGCGGAAATACACAGAACCTTCCGTGAAAATCCACTAATGCACCCACCCACCCACCATCAGTCTTATTTGTATCATGAAAATGTGTTGAACCCGTAATTCCAAGATAACGTGTAACTAGACTGCCGCGTTATCAACACTGGGCCGACATGACAGGACATTTTCATTACCGCAGCCAGCCTTTCACTATAGCTCTTATTGGACCACTGCTAGAGTAGAAGTTATGATGAAATGATAATAACCGGATGGCATATGCCAAATCAGCACAACAGTTTGCAAACATCCGTCCGATGTGCAACCCTGAGCTAACGCGGAGCCGACATAACGTGTCATTTAGATGCTTGAAGCTGCATGGTGTTTTTTACAATTGTGTGGGTCTTATCTTTGAAATTGCCTTAAAATAGTCAGAATATATATACAGTTAGTTTCATAAGTATGGTCGACTCTAGTAGAATCAGAATCAGAATTTCTTTTATTTTCCATACATACACTTACTGTTGCTGCTGCTATATTATATCATTAATGAAATGGATGATAAAGTATGAAGTATGGAGGGAGACCCCCACAAGGCAATTTACCGCTTCTTTGAGGCCACCCATGATATAGGTCAGGGAGCATCAGCCATACACCAGGAACACTGGTACGTCATGTTTGACCAGATGAAACTATTGAATCGTCAATAGATATATTTCTTATTTTGTCAAAGAGGTGCAAAAGAAAAGAATAGTATGCAATCAAATGATATTTATGACAGATTTTCACAAGTGATCTGAAATCAGCTGGAAATGGTGTAATGATAAGGAGAAGTAGAATCCCGCTGTAGCAACCTGTTCCTGGCTGTAGCTATAACTGGCCAAAACCAGCCGCTTTTGTCTACCCCTAGCTTATAGTCGGCTTACACCTACCACCACTGAAAGAATATAAACCTTGGTAAATGTAAGAAATTTATCAAATATATCGGAAATATCTATGCGTAATAGACATGTATCTTTTCAGCAAGACATTACAATTATACATAACTCTCAACTTATGCACCGTATGGTGCTGCATTTACTTTTAGATCCAGCTTTGAGTAGCCAGCTATAGCCATTCAGTTCTGTTTAGTGGCAGGTATTATCATACAGCAGAAGGTTCAATTTTACGAGCCGTTTTTAATGAAATTAACTGTACCATATAAATACAATGGAAACTCGTCATTACGACCACCCTTGGTGCTGATTTTACTGGTCTTAATGGTGAGTTGGTCTTAATAGTGAGGTGGTCTTAATGGTGAGGTGGTCTTAATAGTGAGGTGGTCTTAATAGTGAGGTAAAATACAACAGTAACAAACCAATAACAGTAGAATGAATGAGTCCGGAATTAGTAGTTTGAATTTACAGAGATGTGTATTTAATAGCGGTGGGTGGGTGGATTAGGGCTTTACGCCCTGTATTTCTGCACCTGATTGGCTAATTAGGACAGGAAGGGACCATGGCAATGAGACGAAGGTTGAAACAGCCATCCAACATAGGTTCGACCGGAAATTGAACCCGGGACCCAGTGGTTGGAAGCCCAATGCCCTACCACTGAGCTAGGCCCCCACTTAGTAGTAGCACTGAAGCATTAAACATCTTGAACATTCAACTTGTTTAAATGGTAAATCCCTTTGAAATAGTTGTCCTTACTCTACTTGAAATAGTTGTCTTAGCACTAATCCTAACAAACTACATTCCTCACTACACTTGTCTGTAATGTAATTACACTCTGAGAGGCAACACAGTCTGTCTTTGCCTTATTAAGGAGTCTGTCTGTACTCCCAGGGTGCCAGGAGCCTTAAACTCAATCCCAGAAGGCAGCAGGGGCTTACAAACCGGAAATAGAATTAGCTAGGAATGCTGGGAATGGTGTGGACTCCTTGGATATTCTGTCTGTGAGCAGGTGAAAGGCGAGGGCAGTTCCAAATCAGTTTGGTGGATAAAAGAAGAATCTCTTTGTTGTTTTGTGGAGGAGAGGAGAGGAGAGGAGAGGAGAGGAGAGGAGAGGAGAGGAGAGGAGAGGAGAGGAGAGGAGAGGAGAGGAGAGGAGAGGAGAGGAGAGGAGAGGAGAGGAGAGGAGAGGAGAGGAGGGGGAGGGGAGGGGAGAAGAGGAGAGTAGAGGAGAGATTTTCTTTTAAGGACTATGTCTTTGTCTATGTCAAATTTGTGTTGTCTGTTCTGAGGCAAGCAAAATAACCCACCATATCGGCCCAACCAATACTTATGTTAAAGCTGGATTGTGACAGAATATGACAGTGGCCAAAATCTATTGCATTCACTTCATTGTCTTCTACTGATTACCTACCACTTTGAGCCTTGCTGGGTTCACTATCTCTCTATAAAATAAATAAACTTCACCTAGTATTTAATTTTTCATGCCATCAAAAATCCAATATGTAAACAAACCAAGTGATGACGTCACAATACTCAACAATGGGTGATGATGCCATTTCCATTGTATTTCCAATGTTTTGGTCTTGATTTCTTTCGATGTATCATTTAATTTTGTAATTAATGCCTGATAGAATCATTAGCTTGCACATATTTAGTGTGCCTTGATCAAATAAGGTGATTTTCAATCATTTGACGAAGTTTTAGAAAATAGTAATTTTGACAGACGGTTGAGCTTTAAGGTTGTATCATCACATTATTACGTCTGCCTCTGAGAGCTATAGACATATGATATAATCATACAATCTATGACATCACCAACCTTAAAAATTTTTTTTTTTTTAAAAACCTTAGTCGGAATAATCCATCTACCCGCAGACACTGAAATGGGACAGTGTTTTTCCATTTACACAAAAACGAATTTGTTTCAATTACTTAGAAAAATCAGTGCTGATTAAACGCGATGTGTGTGTTAATGCGTTTTGCAGGGGAACACTTTGACTGGACGGTCTAATGCTAAATTGTCACGCGATGGACACAATAGTAAAGCAAGGAAAATGGGAATTCAGATCTCTGCAGCATTCGTCAGGGTATTAGGAAATAGGTATTACGCGTAATTCTATTGATTTGCAATCATTTACAGTGGAACTTCACAATTATGACCATCTCAATATTAAGACCACCTCACTATTAAGACCACCTCGCTATCACTACTAAGACCACTTCACTATTAAGACCACCTAACTATCAAGACCACCTGACTATTAAGACCACCTAACTATTAAGACCACTTCACTATTAAGACCACCTAACTATTAAGACCACTTCACTATTAAGACCACCTGACTATTAAGACCACTTCACTACTAAGACCACCTCACTATTAGGCCACCTCGCTATCACTACTAAGACCATCTCACTATTAAGACCACTTCACTATTAAGACCACCTCACTATTAAGACCATCTCACTATTAAGACCACCTCACTATTAAGACCATCTCACTATTAAGACCACCTCACTATTAAGACCATCTCACTATTAAGACCACCTAACTATTAAGACCACTTCACTATTAAGACCACCTGACTATTAAGACCATCTCACTATTAAGACCACCTAACTATTAAGACCACTTCACTATTAAGACCACCTGACTATTAAGACCACTTCACTACTAAGACCACCTCACTATTAGGCCACCTCGCTATCACTACTAAGACCATCTCACTATTAAGACCACTTCACTATTAAGACCACCTCACTATTAAGACCACCTCACTATTAAGACCATCTCACTATTAAGACCACCTCACTATTAAGACCATCTCACTATTAAGACCACCTCACTGTAAAGACCATTTCAGTGATTCCCAAGGGTGGTCTTAATAGTGAGGTCATTCTGTAATGGCTATGAGGGATTTTAGAATGGGGTTGTTCGAGATTAGAACTTGGGGGTGGCGATGGGGTTAGTAGATTAAATCTCCAGACAGACTGCATTAGCCAATATTTAGCCAACATAAAGCCTGCATTAAGCCAGCATTACGGCTTAAATGGTGACTGGTTGATTGAAAATGTGATAAACTTGCATTTCAACTAAAATAGGAAAATAATTCTGACATAGAAAACCTCATCATTCAGACCACCACAAAAGTAAGACCACCTCACAAGTAAGACCAACTCACCATTAAGACCACCTCACTACTAAGACCACCTGACCATTAAGACCACCTCACTATTAAGACCACCTCACTACTAAGACTGCCTCACTATTAAGACCACCTCACTATTATGACCACCTCACTACTAAGACCACCTCACTATTAAGACCACCCCACTGTTGAAACCACCTTACTATTAAAACCACCTCACTATTTAATACCAATAAATGTGCATTATATGGGGGCCTTATTAATGGGGTGACCTTAATATTGAGATAATGTTCAATAATGAAGCTTTGTGATATTGTATTAATTTCATATTTCTTAAGTTCTTAATGGTGAGGTGGTCTTTAAAGTGGGGTTTTGTCTGTTGTACAGTATTAAATTTAGTTCCATCAGTTTATATTTGACTGAAAAGAATTATATTGGACAGTCACGTTGTATTTGACAGAGAAGTGTAGAATGCAAGAAATGGTGGATGGAAAGTCATCCAATACAGTGTTTTATTGGATACATAGAAGTTGTATTGCACTCCTTGGCTACTACTAGATCTATTTGTATAATATATCTATCCCTTATGCAACATACTCGTGGGAACACAATAGTGACTGTGACGTCAGCAAATGTAGCATTGTTCGTGGACAACAGTCTTGTGAATTTACAAGTATTGTAGAATCCCATGGACCATGTTATTGTGTAGCGGAGAGCGCTCCAATGCCAGCCAATCAGCTCCAAGAGCAATTTCATTTGCATTCGAGGCATACTCCTTCCCAGAGTCAGTGTACTAGTTGCTATGGTAATGGCTTTGTCCCACAATGCCTTGCGAAAGAATGCGCCTGATACAATTACCCCTTGATTTACCGGAAGAATGTTCCTAGCAGGAATTTGGCATTGTGTTTTACATACGAGTACTATGTTCTCCGCTGAGATGTTGTGGGCCACTCAGAATGCTTCGTTGTCATCCAGCATGAGTGTATATTGGACAGCAGCAGAGTATATTGGACAGCTGCTAACCCAGATAGCGTTCCAAATCGTATAGACATCGGCGCAATGCCGGCGACAATACAATGTAGAAACGACGCTGGCCCGATTTGGAATGGTCTCTGGGAATTATGTTGGACAGCTGCCATGTATATGTTGGATATATTGTTGAAGTGTATGTTGGATGGCTGCAGTGTATGACATTGTGCATCGCTCTAGTGTATGTTGGACAGCTACAGTATATATATGTTGGATGGCTCCAGTTTATGTTGGATGACTGCAGTATATGCTGGATCGCTCTAGTGTATGTTGGATTGCTCCAGTATATGTTGGATGGCTCCAGTTTATGTTGGATGACTGCAGTATATGTTGGATCGCTCTAGTGTATGTTGGATGGCTGCAGTATATGTTGGATGAATGCAGTGTATGTTAGATTGCTGTCGTGTATGTTGGATCGCTTCATTGTATGTTATTTAGAGAATATAAGCAATGTTGGATGGTGCATGTTTCATCGGCCAATATAATTTTTTCTCATCCCACAAAACTCTATAGTGGACCCTCACAATTTAGAATCGTGATAATATTGACACAACGTGGACCCCTTACCATCCAACCATTCACAATTGTTAGAATTGACAGCATTTAGCCTCATAAATGCCTTTACACATTATACGTTCTATAACAGAATTTCTGAAATTTTAAAATTTAATACACGAAAATTGTATTTTTTGGTATTTTCTTGGGTTGCCCGGACACCTCACCGGATGTGCCCCTCCCTGGAATTCCCCTAGATCTATTTATAGCACGTGTGATTGGCGTGTGAACTTGACCATGCAGCGGACATTCCCTGACCATTCAGTGGTCATTTACTGGACACAGGCTGGGCCCAGTGGTCAATTCAGTCTGCCCAGTAGCTATTCAAGATGTCTTCAATAGACTGATACAGCTGAAGATATTCTAAAGTGACCCTAAGATATCCGTTAAATGGGTCATTTTGCCCTAAAATTTGGTGTATTTTAAGTTGGAAATACATTCTATGTTATGAGATAATATTCTGGTTATTAACAATATCAGTTGAGGGTAATTTTCCGAAAGATTTCAGGAAAATTATTTTGCAAAATATAGCATTGAAAATAAGGCATTAACTTGATGGGTGGGGTTTATACTTGCCTCTGCGTGGACTTATAATGCAAGGCACGACCTCTGGTTGAAAACGTAATTATTGGATTTCATGATACATAAATGCAAGATATTCGAATGAATGAATACTTTAGAATGAGTTCCCAAATAGCATTCCAAATCGGGCCAGCGTCGTTTCTATATCGGCCGCCATCGGTACAACATCGTTTTGGTATCGCCAACATCGGGCCGATGTTGAAACGATTCGGAATGCTATCTGGGTTGTATTTTTTGTAGCTGAATTGATAGTTTAATAGTAATTATTAGGGTACATGGCCAAATGTGCCACGTGCGTTTTCCATGAGAAGGATAAACGCATGGAAAGCGCATGGTTTTTAGCTAATTATAATGAGGCAAAAACCGTGCTTTTTCCATGCGTTTATCCAAACGCATGGAAAATGCACATGTCACAATTGGCCATGTACTTCATCAAAATTATGGAAAGTATTAGTGAAATTTCAGTCTTGAAATAGATAAATTCAACTGCTATTTTTTGCTTCAATTTTTGCTATGATATACCTATCAAGGGAAAACGGCTTTTAATTTCACATTTTAAATACAAACATCACATCAATCCTGGCAACTGCACTCAGTACTTAAGCCACAATTAGATCAAACTGGAAATTCTTCAAAATGAACCTTAAATTGGAGTAGGCAGTGTGGACTGTGGTGATTCAGCAGCCCCTTCATGGCTGTCAACTAAACTCTGCAAAAGCCCAGAGCATCAGCGCATCATCTCAAGCTGCATGGTGGCTGCTGCAGCAGCAGGTTCTAGTTGGCTACTCGCATGATGTGGGAAGCTGCTGGCTGCATCTAGCCAGCATCGCAGCTGGTGCGGGACTTCCACATTCACACAGACCTCTCAAAAAGCAAGTGTTAACCCAGTGGATTACATGAACAACCATCTATACTACAGTGTGATAAACACTGCCATTGGAATCAACAAGTAAGTGTGTGTATGTATGTTTTGACACCAAGGATTTAGATAAGGTTTTATTCACACCTTGCGAGGGTAGCTCCAGGTGCGCCATTTTATTGATCAACTCCCATGCTGTATTTGCGAAGCAGTAGGCCATATTTGCAGTTCTTGTATCCAGCTCACCTTACGCCCAAGTAGGGGTTGTTTATTTTGTCTAAATTGACTCACACTGTTTGTTTAAGAGAGATTAGGTACCCCAAAGGGGTGAAATGTAAACGGGTAAATAAAATCGCCAATAAACAGGTAAATAAAGGCCATTTTGGCATCGTGCCATTGCAGACGAATTTGGTGTCGCCGACTGTATAGTTGTATGTCTGTATATAATATTATAGAAGGTTTACTGCAAATTTCCAGGATTTCCTGTAATATTCCAGGATTTATTCCACAATATTAATTGCAATGGTGACAATATAAAGCTATTCAAAACATTTATTTCGTGGATGAATCTTCTGAATAGATGTGATTTCATTAGAAAATGCCCAGACAAGAATTATCATAAAACTATTATATTATTTATCAAATATTATTTTATCTATTAACATTTCTATCTTACCAATATTTACATGAACCAGTTATCTTTCAATATACAATTTATTACATTTATGCAATTGTTTTACCTTTACTAATATTGGAGTCTAAAATATTAGAGTGACAAAGATAATAGCTTTAACTTTTTAGATTTTATTAATTTTTTGCTAGAAAATCACTTGCATACCATAGTAAGCCTAATATTTGGAAAATTTTAGTTTTCTGCAACAACAAAAACAAAAGTCATTAAAATAAGCAATAAAATAACCAGACAACAATTATATATATATATGCATATATCTAAACTAGACTAGCCAGACATTAGAATATAATTATTCTTCTATTATTACCCACTCAATATTACAAAGGAAAGTTTATGATATTCCGCGTAAACGCAATAAAATAGAGGCAGCTATTTATACCACATTATATGGCAATAATAGAAACAGCCAATATGGCTGACTATTTGTGCATCTGCCTTAAAAACTCAGCTGTTTAAACTGATGCTACATGCATGAATATGTGGATTAGATATATAGGTAGGTAGATAGATAGATAGATAGATAGATAGATAGATAGGTAGAAAGATAAGTAGATAGGTGGATAGATGGATAGATAGGTAGAAAGGTAGAAAGATAGGTAGATAGATAGATAAATAGATAGTTAGATAGGTAGAAAGATAGGTAGAAAGATAGGTAGATAGATAGATAGATAGATAGATAGTTAGATAGATAGATAGGTAGATAGGCACATAGCCAAATGTGCCACATGCGTTTTCCATGAGAAAGATAAACGCATGGTTTTTAGCTAATTATGATGGTGCAAAAACCATGCATTTTCCATGCGTTTATCCATTCGCATGGAAAACGCACGTGGCACAATTGGCCATGTAGATTTCTAAGAAAGGTAGATAGATGAATAGATAGATAGATCAATAAATGCACAAAAATATATATTCCTTCATTCATTCCTTCATTTATTCATTCATTCTCTACTGACATTCATTCATTTATTTATTTTGTACTTCATTAATTCAGATAGATATATAGATAGATAGATAGATAGATAGATAGATAGATAGATAGATATTGAAGAAGCATAAATGCACAGAAATAGATATTCATTCATTCATTCATTCATTCTATAATTCTTATTTCCATTATGTTTGATAAATTTGATCTTTTTCCATGAAGAAAAATAAATTATCATGAAAATGCAATTGCAAAGGAACATAATATCATAAGCCACTAATTAAATATCGTAAAAAATAAACATAAATAAAGTAGCCAAAAAAATGCAGAAAGAAAAGTAAGAAAGAAAAACAGAAGTAATAGGATAGGCTGGCAATCACTCATACTGCTGTTACATTGATGGAAGGCAGTTCACGTCCTGTGCGAGATTTATCGAGATCTCGCGTGATTTGACTGCGAGACTCGCTCGGCCATGTTGGTACAAAGATTCAAGAAAGTAAACAAAGAATGGAGAATTAATTTCCCCAATCACGCGCCCCAAGAATGAGGGAATGAATAAAAGAATGAATGAGATTGAAGTGAAAAAAAAAAATGGTTAAAGTCTAAAGTGCCCAGCTCGACAAATTGATTAAACAATTGAATTTAAAGTGGGGAGATTTTTTTTTTCATTTTTGCGTGATATTTCGATAATGGGGGAAAAAAAATCTATATAGATACAAAAAGAAAATTGGGAGCTGTAATGATTAATTAGACAAGATAGAATAGAATAGAATAATAGAATAGGTTGTACTGATTCATTTGACATGATACCATAATATAATAGAATAAAATGGAATAGAATAGAATGTGTTATATGTAAATACTGATTCCTTTGGCAAAGAATAGAATAGAACAGAATATAATATAATAAATAGAATAGAATAAAATAGAGATTGTACTGATTCATTTGACATAACATAATATAATAGAATAGGATATAATATAATAGAATGGGTTGCATGTAACTACTGATTCATTAGACATGGAATAGAATAGAAAAGAATAGAATCTGAGAAAATTTATCAGAATAGCATAGAGGTTGTACTGATGATTAATTTCGTCAGGATATAATAGAATAGGTCTAGATCATGGTTTGTACTGAAATAGAAAATCATAGAATGAAATAGAATAGAGATTGTAAGAACGTAATATGATAGAATGACAGGTTAACTTCTTACATACTGATTCATTCCAGAAAAGTAAGTCTTAGAATAGAATATAAATAGAATGGAATAGAACAGAATATAATAGAATAGAAATTCTAGGAATGTAATAGAATAGAATGACAGGTTGACTATGTACATACTGATTCATTCCAGAATAGTAAGTCTTAAAATAGAATAGAATAAAATAGAATAGAATGGCATATAATAGAATAGCATAGAATAGAATGACGGGTTTACAATGTACGTACTAATTCATTTCAGAATAGTAAGTCTTATAATAGAATAGTATAAAATGGCATAGAATACAATAGAATATAATAGAAATGTTGTACTGATAGAATAGAATCAGGCGAATTTGTTATATAGATTCAGTAATATCACATTTAGTAGTAGATCTAATATTTTCCGGCATCTTTACGTTTTCTTTTTACCCACCTAGCGCAATGAATGGAATAAATCAAATATTGCCAGGAAATGCCGGTTACCTGAGAAGCGGAGTTCATTTATTCTTTCTAGGACTCGAGAAATCCCATTAGCCGGGGAAAAGGCAGAAAATGTGATTTGCAAAATGTCTGCCAGGAAATGTCTTCCAGGAATTCTGGGAATGTAGTAAGGAAATGTAGCGGCGGCAGCGAGGGAAATCAGTTGTCATGGAAACGAGCAACTATAAATGATATCGAGTTAAGAACGTTACTTACATATCTGGAAATAGGTAAAGTGAAATGAGGATAAAATGGTGCATAGTGGAAATTGAATAAAATGAAATGATATAGTTTCATACAAATTGATGCTTAAGGTGTTATGAGGTAAATATCAACAGGTGGTGTCCTTTCCTTGCCTTGTAAGGCAGCTGTATTTTTCTAGGCGTGGTGATATATGTACTGAAGTTGGTGGGTAGATCAGGGCTTTACATCCTGTATTTCTGCACCTGATGGGCTAATTAAGACAGGCAGGGACCATGGCAATGAGACGAAAGATGAAACAGCCATCCAACATAGGCTCGACCAGGAATCGAACCCGGAACCCAGTGCTTGGAAGCCAAGTGCTACCACTGGGCTAGGCCCACACCCACTATATGTAATGAAAGACGAAAAAATATATCTAGTGGAAGAAAGAATGAAAAAAAAGTTACAATAGAGAAAGAAACAAGATGATAATGCAGAGAAAGCGAGAAAAATTGATAAAGCAGAGAAAAAAAAACCATCACATGAGTCATCATGTTCACCATGGAAAAAAATAGAAATAGAGAAATACAGAAAAATAATAATTGTAATTGAAGGAAGGAAGGAAGGATGGAAGGAAAGACGGAGGGAAATATGGAAGGGGAAGGAAGGAGGGAAGGGGAGGGAGGGAGGAAGGAGGGAGGAAGGAAGGAAGGAGGGAAGGGGGAGTGAGGAAGGAGGGAAAGAAGTAATTGATCATAAGAACAAGGGATGAAGGAGGGAAGGAAGGAGGAAAAGAAGGAGGGAAGGGGGAGGGAAAGAAGGAGGGAAGGAAGGAATTGATCATAAGAACAAGGGATGAAGGAGGGAAGGAAGGAGGAAAAGAAGGAGGGAAGGGGGAGGGAAAGAATGAGGGAAGGAAGGAATTGATCATAAGAACAAGGGATGAAGGAGGGAAGGAAGGAGGAAAAGAAGGAGGGAAGGGGGAGGGAAAGAATGAGGGAAGGGGGAGGGAAAGAATGAGGGAAGGAAGGAATTGATCATAAGAACAAGGGATGAAGGAGGGAAGGAAGGAGGAAAAGAAGGAGGGAAGGGGGAGGGAAAGAAGGAGGGAAGGAAGGAATTGATCATAAGAACAAGGGATGAAGGAGGGAAGGAAGGAGGAAAAGAAGGAGGGAAGGGGGAGGGAAAGAATGAGGGAAGGAAGGAATTGATCATAAGAACAAGGGATGAAGGAGGGAAGGAAGGAGGAAAAGAAGGAGGGAAGGGGGAGGGAAAGAAGGGGGAATGAAGGAGGGAAGGAATTGATCATAAAAACAGAAAGAATATGATAGAAACAGGAAAGAAAGAAGGAAAGATAGACAGAAATAAATAAAGAAGAGAGTAATAAAGAAAGAAAAAGAAAAGTTAATGTATAGGTACACGATTATAGTCTGGAATCACAAGACCATGGCATCCAATAAACAAGAAAGAAAGAAAAAGATACAAAGAAAGAAAGAAACCTTCCCATAGGGTTTACGTGAGGTGTCTTGGCTTGATGGACAGCCAGGGACTGTCAGGGAGAGATGAGCTCTGTAATCAGACAAGCCCCACTCATTACACACCTGCACCACTGCTTCTATACATCTGCAGAACTACAGCTGTAGAACTACACCTGTAGAACTACCATACAAACTGCATCTCTGTAATAGTATCTACTATGTATTGGATCTACAGCTTTGTACATGCAGATACATGTGTATACCTGTATGACAAAATCTATTCGTTTTCAATATGTCAAAGCTACATTTCATAAACTTACCTATATAGCACTTTATTTATAGAAGTGCGCCAATAGAATTACATTTATGAACACAAGGACCAAACTTAGAAATGTACTCTAAAAAATTATCTGAAAATTAAGATAATCTATCTCTCATTGTATTTATTCATCTATTTTACAGCAAAAGCAGTTTGACCAGGTAGAAATCATTTGTCTTAGCAAAACAATCTTGCATAAAACGAGGTGACCACAATAGGACACCAGTGTCCTAATATTGTCATTATGAGGTTACCCGTTTGAACAGGCTGCATCTTTTAATGATTAACAAATATTTCTTTATTTTCAATGATCTTGAAAAGTGAAATTATCATACTTAACAATAGAGTCAGAAGGAAAGTGTAAAATGTGCTAGACTTTTATTAATAGCTCTCATAAACAAGAACCTGACCATAACAGGGCACCATACGTTACTTCTAATTTCCCCATAGTTGATTTTACGGTTCTAATAAAGAAGTGGGACTTGGCTGCTGGACTATTGAGTCATATGTCAACAAGACCTGCGTAGTTAGGCCATTACTTTACAATTATCCGCATAATATTACTTCAAATATTTGACAAAACAAAACAACAAATCAAAATGTAACCAGTTTCAAATCGTAAGGGCATTTGGCATGGACAGCTGACCATTCAGTATTTTGTGCCAAGTGGGTCACTCTCCAAACAATGGTCAATTAATATATTCAAACGGACAGCTGTGTTTGTGATTTAATGATTTTTCCATGTTGACCTACCAAGAGGTCAATTTTAAAGTACAAATTGTCATATTTAAATATAGATATATATAAATATATTACTTGAATGCTTATATATATAATGAACAATGAAGAATATATATTTGTTTAATTAATTTATTTATTTATTTTGTATTCATTTATGTTTTATTTATTTTTTTATTGTAATTTTGATGGAGATTATAGCTTAAAATATATGAATGCCTTCATTTCATTTTAAGGTATTTTTACGATCTTTAAATGTAATATTTTTCATGTTTTTATTCTTTTATTAAGTTTTCTAATAATACTTATTGATACCCAATTATACCATTTTGAGTCGGATTCTAATAGCCAACGTTTCTCAAATTTAATACTTTCAAAAAATTCCTTTAAAAAACTTAAACAACATTTGATACACCCCCACAAATATTACGTAACAATAGTTATAAACAAAATGAGGCCTAATTTAAGGTGTCCTCAGTGAACTCTATCTTTCGGTTAGAACTAATTCACTCTAAATTTAATTAATGTGTTCTGCATTCAGCAAGGCACCACGCTGTCTCCTGTATTTATTTCTTGCCCCAATGAATACAATTGCACCCACCTTACATAACAATGGCCCGGTGCATTGTGGGAGCATGCCAGCACACTGAACGACCCCTAGCGGAGACACGAGTCTGGTGCTGACAGGTCATGTGACCACAATCAGAGACAGACAGACAGCTAGACAGACCAATAAGAGAGGCGCTATGTCAGGGAGATAGAGTGATGGAGAATATACCAAAGACAGAAAGATGAGAAGGGAAGAAAGACTGGAATGAGAAACAGAAGATTAGAATTAGAGACAGATTAGAATGAGAGATAGATTAGAATGAGAGACATAGATTGGAATGAGAGACAAATAGATTAGAATGAGAGACAGACTGATTAAAAAGAGAGACAGGTTATAATGAGAGACAGATTAGAATGAGAGCCAGACAGATTAGAATTAGATACAGACTTATTAGAATGAGGGACAGATGGACTAGAATAAGATACACAGATAGATTAGGTTGAGAAACGGATAGATTAGAATGAGAAAAACACACACTAGAATGAAAGACAGATAGATTAGAATGTGAGACATAGTTTGGAATGAGAGAAAGATTACAATTAGAAACAGATGGATTAGATGAGAGACACAGATAGATTAGGATGAGAAACAGATAGAGTAGAGTGAGAAACAGATAGATAATAGTGAGAGACAGATAGATTATAAAGAGAGACAGATAAATTAGAGTGAGTGACTGATAGATTATAAAGAGAGACAGATAGATTAGAATGAGAGACACAGATAGATTAGGATGAGAAACAGATAGATTAGAGTGAGAGACAGATAAATTAGAGTGAGTGACAGATAGATTACAATGAGAAACAGACGGATTAGAATGAGAGACACAGATAGATTAGGATGAGAAACAGATAGATTAGAGTGAGAGACAGATAGTATATAAAGAGAGACAGATAGATAAGTTGTGCAACACAGCTAATAGAAATAGTAAAAAAAAAATAAAATAGCAAAGAGACAATTGACAAAAAAACAATTGCAATAGAAATTAATATAAATAGCCAATAGAATATGATGAATGTAAATAGATAATAGCAATTTACCAAAAATAGACCATATATGAATTGACATAGATATGAAAAAAGTGGGTAAGAATTAGTGCACCTTGTGTCACGCCAGCGCCTGATTGCTTCTGAGAATAGAGAGAGAGAGCACCGCCATGACGCCATCAAAGAACTCTCTTTTTTTCTTCTTTTTTTTTGGGGGGGGGGGGGGGGGGGTCTAGAGGGGGGGGGGGGGTTCGCGTGCTGTTTTGCTGCAATATTCTTCCTTATGGTGTCAAACAGGAAACTCTGTGTCAACGTATAGTCTGTGACTATATCCTTAATATGTGATTTAATTCAGCTTGTATATCACACCTTCGTTCATGAATATAAATATCAGCTGTATACTAATATGCATTTCATTTGCTCAATCCTATGTGTCTATAATTATTAGAAATATACTTCTACAGCATATCCTTGGCTAACTCCTTTGGATAACTGTTAACTGATTTATTAGACGCCAGAGGACGACACCAGTCAGGCGAATATCACTGAATCGTGAAGATATGTGTGAGCTTCCTAAATATGATAAAATCTAAAGTTCTTTTGGAATACTTTACGTAAAACATGGCTCCGTGTGACCACCATATGACGTCATTACAACGTAGGCCTAATACTTATGTTCTTTAATTATTTTTTAAGGGCATAATAGATAAATGTTAAATTAAATACTTGTGTCTTTTGTTTTGTGTGTGCAGGGGTAAAATAAAATGCAGTTGTAAATACAACATGGTGTGGACTCCAAGACTTAGCATTTATTTTTGATATAAGGACAATTAAGTAGCACTAAATTTGACTAAATTAATACAGTAATTGCAACTATATTCAAAATTTATTAGCTGTATGTACAATGGATTTCACAACACAATGTTCAAGATATTATTTAGACATCTGGAATACCAATAATAGTTCCAGATTGTTGTGTGGACTCCAAGCAGTCTCGTCATCTCATCATAACGTCTGCCCCTGTCAATTAAGCTGACTAAGCTTACTCAGTAGCATTGGGACATTAGGAAATAAGCAAATACTAGTTGAATTTGCACAACTATATGTTGGTGAGGGTATATACAGCCCGTGAACCAATCAAATCACAGCAACAGGCTCACGTGACTATGCTGGTCACACGACAGGTCAGAGCGAGGCTTATTGTTAAGCCACCAGTCGAAGGATTAAACCTGTCATTCGTTGCATGACCCGTCTAAGAACTGCCAGTGTGCTGCATGATGAAATTACTAATTGCAAAAAGGTCGAGACAGAATGAGATAGACAGAAAGAAAGATAGAGAGATAGGTAGATAGATAGATAGATAGATAGATAGATAGATAGATAGATAGATAGATAGATGGACAGGTATACAGATAGATAGGTAGACAGATAGATAGATGGTTAGGTAGGTAGATAGATAGACTGAGAGATAGATAGATGGATAGATGGATAGGTAGATAGATAGATAGAAAGATAGATAGATAGATAGATAGATTTGACTATCTAAAAGTATCAGTTTTTTTTTCATATTTGACTATTATTTATAATAAAATAATAACCGAATATTGTAATTATTTAGAAAGATAGATAGATAGATAGATAGATTTGACTATCTAAAAGTATCAGTTTTTTTTTCATATTTGACTATTATTTATAATAAAATAATAACCAAATATTGTAATTATTTAAATAGATATTGTTGAATATTACATTTAGTATAAATGTCTTGATATTGACCAGTATAGATATGTTATTTTTCAAATATATACATATTTGAATTAACTTTCTTTAATTATAAATGACTATTCTATTTATTATAAAAACCATGAAATTAACCAGTACAACAAATATACTTCAGTAAACTATATTACCTTGCCTTAGACACTTATCTTTATTGAATAAAGCCTGAAAGGGGACTTCATTTTAAGTGACAATCTTGGTATTTCAATATTGAGATTTTATTAGCGCCACCTGGTGTTAAGAGGGAAGCTATTCGAAGCACTTAACCCTCATAGGACCGGTCTATTGTAACTCAAGTGTCATTGAGCCCGTCAATCATTATTTGCATATTTGCTAAATTCGCCTATTTTCGCTCAGTCTTTGTTAAATTGAGCTGAAGCAAGACTCTTGGGAAGATCCTTAAAATCTGCCACAAAAAGTCGTCTAGCAGGATAGGGGTGTACTTCACTGCACTGGCCATGATTGACACCAAGAGAGTGTTTGTGAAATATATTAGGACTTAGCAGAGCCCCTCAGAAGGAATATATTATGTTCCTGTGTAAATTGAGGGATTTGAAATTCAACTATGATTCGAAGGAATATTTGTGTGAGAATAATATGTCAGGTTTTGCTAAAAATTAAAATGGACATTTAAATAGCTATTTTTTAAAAATGGCATGCATTATACATTTGCAGTCAAAAATAAAATATACAATTAATAAGTTAATTAAAAAACGAAAGTGAATATATTATTCGGAACCAAAGATAGATAGATAGATAGAGATAGATAGATAGATAGATAGATAGTCAGATAGACAGATATATAGTTAGATAGATGGATAGACAGATAGATAGGTGGATAGACAGATAGGTGGATAGATAAATGGATAGATAGATAGACAGATAGTAAGATAGTCAGACAGACAGATAGATAGTCAGATAGATAGATGGATAGACAGATAGATATATAGCTAGATAGATAGATAGATAGACAGACAGACAGACAGATAGACAGATACTAATCCCAACATTTTCCCCATACCTATTTTGAGTGACCAAGTCTTTTTTTCTTGTATTTATTCAACCGAATCCTTTTCTATATTTTTTCACCCTATTTTTTCCACCCTGAATGGCAGCTGTAGCAACCGTGGCGAACGCATGTACCCCAGTTTGTTGACATTCCGGCCATTTTTGTTTATTTTCTTAGAGTTCCTCGGGGACATTGGATCAGGCAGATCTGTGATTGACAGCTCCCTCAAGTCTTTCTTTGTTGCCATGGAAACAGATTTTCTTTATTCTCCATGCATTTCTCTCACTTATTCTCTCTTAGCAAATACTTCACTAAATTGTCAATATTTTCATCCGGCTTTGTCAATTCATGACTTAAATGATAATTTCACATTTTAAGGATTTTTTTTTAGTTTTTAGTTATATTTTTTGTTGGAACGTTTTAGTGATTATACGATCAAATCTTAGTAAACTCTTATGTAACTTTTTGCTGAAATTTAGTTTTTGAAAATGGTCCTAAAATAATAAGGTGGAATCATTCTGAACTTTTTGCCAAACATAATAGTTTTGAAACACAGCATACAATTTTTAATTAATAAAAAGTATGATTTTAACATTTTTACATAAAACTTCTAGCTCATTCGAAATTTAAGTTAGCAATTATTTATCCAATATATTATTAATTTGTCAGAAATTAATTTAAGTCACTCAAAAAAAAAAAGCAAAATTTACGTAACACTCTCAAAACGACAACAATAACATTTGACATGACCTTTTTACTTTATTTACTTTGCCTAGATAAATTCTGTCACTAATGACTATATTCAACACTTGATGACGTCATTTTATCAGTCCCATTGAAGAGATTAAATCGCAATTCATTGGGATTAATTTGTGATTAGTGCGAATTACTAAATGCAGGTGGCGGTCTACCTACTTATCCCTGCTTGACCCAGGTGGCGCTGCAATCATTATTTGGTTAAATCCCTCATTATCGCTCATACTGCTCCTGTTAAGCATTGTTAATATACTTGTCAATCTATTTGGGCTGATTAATCCCTCTTGGGTTACGTAACAAGGGGGTTGGACAGCTAGACAAATGATTGGAATTAAATTCACGAAAAGACAGACAAAATTATCTAAGAAAGAAAGAAAGAAAGAAAGAAAGAAAGAGAGAAACAAAAGAAAGAAAGAAAACATTACTGCACACACTTGGTAGGCCAATCTGGAGTCTTTCTCAACTCCCTGGGGGAGTATTCAGCCCTGACCACGAGGTTAACCACAAGGGTTTGAGAGTTCACACCAGTGCCATCACAGTGGTTATAGATGTGGTAATGCAAAACTCGCAGATACCATGGATAGATAGATAGATAGGTAGGTAGATAGATAGGTAGGTAGATAGATAGATAGGTAGATAGGTGGATAGATAGATAGATAGATAGATAGATAGATAGATAGATAGATATATAGATGGATGTATAGCTGGATAGATGGATAGATAGATGGATAGGTGGTTAGATAGATAGATGGATAGATAGATGGATAGATGGATAGATAGATAGATGGATAGATGGATAGGTAGAGATAGATAGATAGATGGATGTATAGCTGGATAGATGGATAGATAGATGGATAGGTGGTTAGATAGATGGATAGATGGATAGATATTTTATGACAATAGCTATACACTGTTTGCTATCTCGATGGAAAGAATTCTATTCTATTCCATTCTCTTCTATTCTATTCTATTCTATTCTATTCTATTCTAGAGCCTTTATTATCACGGTTATTATGGAAGATCCAATTATTTTCCCGCCCGGCGGATGTACTCCGAGTCCTCTGCAATTAGTTCTCTTAATTTGGCGGAGTAATTCGGGGCTTGTAGGCACGTGCAGTGTGCGTGCGCTCCAGTAAATAGTTCTTCCTTTTAAGCCGATCTTTCAAGAGATTTCTTGAGGCCCCAGCTGCAGGTACATTAGGAAACCGCCCGCAGGCTGCAAGTCACTCGAAAACACCCCCAAATGACCACGACTATTAGCCACTGTCCATCTTTATGTTGCCATGGCAACTAATTCTATCTGCATAAGTTACCATGACGAATTTGTGAGATTTAATCTGAGCCCCAGACACAAATGACATTACTAGAGTGACCAAAGGAATAGTCAGACATTAGAAGCAGGGATTAGAGTTGGAGAAAATAGAAAAATACAGAAGAATGTTATTTTTTTAAATCTAAATGTGAGCTAAAAACTAAAATGATTATATGTAGGTGTGAACTTTCTGCAAAATATATTGTGTGATTCTATGACTTCCAAGACCAGTGATTTTGCTTTATATTGTGGTCAAAAATCATTTTTTGCAATAATATATAAATATATATAGATACTTTTAAAAGCAAGTACTCTTTGATCCATTGGTGCTAAAGCAACAGTTATTTCTCAATGCTACTGGGTCTGAAGCTTGGTCAGCTTATATGACCAGCTGCCAGAAGCAGACGTAATGATGAGATGATAAGGCTGCTTGGAGTCCACACTATGTTACACATACATGGCCAAATGTGCCACGTGCCTTTTCCATGCATTTGGACAAATGCATGGTTTTTGCCTCATTATAATTAGCTAAAAACCATGCGTTTTCCATGCGTTTATCCTTCTCATGGAAAACGCACGTGGCACATTTGACCATGTATACCCCAAGGGTTGGGTCTTTTACTTGCCTAAGCATGGACACCGAGTATAAGACACCTCCAATTTAACGTCTCATGAAGAGTGCCCGGACGGAGTCACAAAATGTTGTTTAAAATAACTTCTTCGTGTTTTTTTTTTAGTATAATCATGAACTTTTGCATAGGTCAACCGTTCACTTTTTATACGTACGGAGTATTTTCTGTCCTAAGTCTGATATTTCCCTCTACTTCCCGCTATAACTTTCAGTCGCTGGGTGATTTTCTTGAGCAAATTTGTCCTGGGTATCCTACCATTATAGGGGAAATACACTTTACCCCATTAGATTGAATATTGGTTGATTCGGATGTAGACCGAAGGGTGGCGCCAATGAGATCAGCATCACCACTCCCCTCTGGCGCTAGGTGACAAAAGCTCTTAGCCTCCGGCAGGGGTCGCTGCAATCAGCAATCAATTTCGACGAATCAACAGTAGAGAATTTGCAGAAGCGGCCATCATGGGGGTGTCATTTTGAGGGCAAATATTTACGAGGAAGGGCGCCTATTTCTGAGGTGTTTGTTATTGGCAAAAACCTAGCTTACGGCCGTGTGGGTTTATATGGAAGGAAGCCGCCATATTGTGACCTATTGGGGGATAGCTGATTGAGTTTAAGCGGTACCTCAGGGAGCACCTATGGCTCCTACTGGTGTCAATACAACATTATAGCTAAACACTTAGTTGCCCCCAATGAGCTGAATAGACCTTTCACACCATTGCACCCTCCAGTAAACTTTAATTTAAGGTGTATTATACTGCATGTTTGCAATAAACTCACTTAATACATTCGTTATCAAGTACTTTAGTGGACTTAAAGTTTGAGTTTCTTCCAAATAACATATTAGCAACTTACTGTGCGAGTTCCTATCGAATTGCTAGTAATAAAGTAGCTGTAAGTAAGTAAGTGAGTAAGTGAGTAAGTGAGTAAGTGAGTGAGTGAGTGAGTGAGTAAGTAAGTAAGTAAGTAAGTAAGTAAGTAAGTAGTAAGTAAGTAAGTAAGTAAGTAAGTAATCTGTAAATAGGTGTAATTCAGTAAGGGAGTAAGTGAGTAAGTAAGTAAGTAGGAAGTAAGTAGGCAAGTAAGTGAGTAAGTGAGTAAGTGAGTAAGTACTACTAAGTTAGTCAGTAAGTGAGCAATGAAAGTTGTAAAGGTCATTTGTCTAAGCAATGTATGAATGTATTTCTAATTTATTTATTGTTTTCGTATTTCTTTCAGACGAGGATAGTCCTCAACATCTGTGGAGAAGTTACTTTTGGTCAACCACTGACTGAATTGAATTTTGGGTAAGTATTCCACCTTTTTCGTAAGAATACCCATTTGGGAGACTGTCATATAAATCGAAATGTTCATGAAATATGGAATAACATAATATAATTATTGGTATTGAAGTAAAAATATGATGTTGATAATTGATATAATTAGAATTCAGTTAAAGATTTCTATCAATAGAGCAATTGAAGTCTAGTATATTCCAGTATTTAAATGGAATATGCATTTTTCACTTGCATACACAAACTGCAGCAAAATTTAATTTAAATAATTGCTTCAAATAGGCTACATCATAAATTATTTTGGATCAATAACCAATATTTAATTTTCTGTATTTTGAGCTCTTTCTAATTATTTGCTTAAACTAAATTGCAACTTTCTTAATGATAAAACTAGTCTTGCTAATGTAAAATTGATATAGGGCAAAAATATCTTAAGAACATTATATTTTGGTTTTGTTAAGCAATATTGCATTTCCTCTATTTTGAGTCTTTCGTATCAATTATTTGCACAAACTGAATTGCAATTAACTTAATTTCGTTAAAAAATAACCTGTCCTTTAAACTTGAAAATTTATATGAGAAAAAAACAGCTTCGAGTAGGTCATATTTTGGTTGAAGTGGCCAATATTTAATTTCCTGTATTCCGAGCCCTTTTGTATCAATTATCTTGGCCCGAGGCGCCATTTTGTGTCCGTTTCGTTTCGACATTCCGTGTTTTGGTTCCGTTCTGCGCCTTCGCCACTGGAGAGTTTGTTTTTCTTGGGGTGACGTTTATTTTGTGACGGTAGGGGGCAGCGCTGTCGTTCGGGGTCAAAATGGGGTTAAATAAAAACCCCCTGGACTAAATCCCCTACCCAGGGTGACGTCTGGATCGACAGACTGAAGTGAACATTAAAGTCGAAGTTTAAACACTTGCTGTCATCAGCATTTGGTTTCAAGGTGCGTCCAAATTCTGGATCAAGTTTCCTTAATCCTGCATGAACTCACAGTGTACTCGAAAACAAGACTAAATACATGAGTACACACTCCATCAATCTCACTATACTCGAGTATAACTTAAGTGTATGCCGTGTATGTTCACTCAATTAAATGTAGTCAGTGAGTGGGATCTGAAACAGATTTGGTTTCTGTCTGTGAAGGCTGAAGGTGGTATGGGTTTAAGTGGGACTTGTTGGCTGGCTGGCTGATTGACTGACTGACTGACTGACCATACAGTTGCCCTGACGATCTGACTAACTTAACTTCCTGACTACATGACTGGCGATTGACTGCATGGAGTCACTGTAGATAGATGACTCCATGGACTGGCTGACTGGCTGACTGACTGACTGACTGACTGACTGACTGACTGAATGAATGAATAGTGAAGATATGTTTTCTGTACAGGCACCACTTTAATAATAATTGAAATCATTTTGTTCAATATTTCTAAATCTAAAAGTCCAGCAGAATAACTAAGAATTCAATTTTCCCAAAGTCACAAATTTCTTGAAAATAAACAAGTGATGACGTCACAATGAGGGGGTCACCTGATGAGCTCTCAGGTGGCTGGGGCATGTGCAGCGGAGACATGTTTCTTGAGACTGAGCAGAACTTCTCAGCAAGGGGCTAGCACATCTGTCTGGGGGGAGCGGGGGGGGGGCCATTTCTCCAATTTCACCCTCTACATAACATACGGAGGGGGGAGGGGCAGAGAGATGGCCTACCGCGGGGTTAGTTACCCCTGGGCGGGCCCCTGCAAGCCCCCTGCATGTTCTGCAGTTAGTGGAGTATCTACCTGCAGTTGTGATGGGGTTAGACCGAAAAATTCTGACTACTTATGGGGTGAAAGTGGCTTTGTTTTACTATGTCATGTCTCAATGCTACTGGGTCTGAAAGTTGTTCAGCAGTCGGGTGGCCTAATGGTTAAGGTGTCCGCCAATTCCATTGGCCAGCTCCAGGTTCGATCCCAGGCCCTTAGATCCCTTAGATCCCCGGCCCGGACACTCTTCATGAGCTACATCCCAGCTGCTGGATGTCGATCGCATGAGATGTTAAATTGAAGGTGCTTTGTACTCGGTGTCTATGCTGAGGGAAGTAAAAGAGACCACACATGGGGGTAAATGTGTAACATGGTGTGTGACTCCAAGCCGCCTTATCATCTCACCATTACGTCTGCCTCTGGCAGCTGGTCATATAAGCTGACTAAGCCTCAGACCCAGTAGCATTGAGACATTAGATATTAGCTGATGTAACCAGCTTCCAGAGGCAGACGTAATGATGGGATGATAAGACTGCTGGGAGTCCACCCCATATGTTACACAATATGTCATTTATTCCACGGAGTTTAATATTTTACTTGCCTCAGTATAGACACCGAGTACAAGGCACCTCCAATTTAATGTCTCATGCGATCGACATCCAGCTGCTGGGATGTAGCTCACGAAAAGTGCCCAGATTTAGATTGATCCCGGGACCTTGAGCGGTTGGATGTCTTAATATTGGGTCACCCAGCTGATTCATTGATATTGGAGTAGTCTTAAGATTAAAGCGGTCTTGATAGTGAGGTGGTTTCAAAGTGCCGTTTCGTTGTACAATGCAGTAAACTGTTGTCAGCGACTGACCGCTGTGTACACCTTCTAGTTCTGGCATTAGTCAGAGTTTTTCGGTCCAAGTTCTCAACCCTTGAACATCGCTTGTAGCATTTTTGGCCCGGAAAATATTATGTTTATTCTCATTTCGTGAGACAATCGCGGAGAGCATCTCGGATAACTCTCCTCTCAGCATCTGGACCAACTCCCGGTGATGGACAAGTCTACACAAACTGTTATGAAAACTCACTAGCCTAAGACAAACAATTGGCGAATGCCAAGCGGGCTGATACACTGCAGCTACTGTGCCCCGGGTGTGAGGTTATGCACTGGGAAAGGAGCCAGAGAAGACGCACCGACAGACCGGTGGACGGACGGGCAGTTATGACGAATACCCTCTTTTATTTCACGATATTTTTTTAGAAATTACGTGATAGATAACAATGCAAAAGTTAGACATATTGACATTCTGAGAAGGTATCTATAATTCAACATTAATATTCACGAATACAAGTTTTAGCTGAAAATATGAAAATTAGTTATTTGTAGTATATAAGTATAATGGATTTACTGGGTTTTTTTTATAGTTTTTGTGTTTTGTTTTACCATTAAAAAACCTATAGACAGAATTTTATTAATCTGTTCAAAGTCTTACAATGAATATATTGTGTTTGTTTATTTGAAGCGAACATGGTTTAAGGCCAGTGTGTATAGAGAATTGAGAAAGTCTCATAATTGTAGAGGTCAAAACTAACATCAGATGCTATATATTCTCATTATAGATTCACCCTATATATGAAGTACTGCTAAACACTGTATACCCTATAAATGAATTGCTGAACATTGTACCCTATATAGGAGGTACTAAAAACTACATTGTTATTTTATCACAAGTGGTGGTGGGTGGACTAGGGCTTTACGTCCTGTATTTCTGCACCTGTTGGGCTAATTAGGACAGGCAGGGACCATGGCAATGAGACGAAGGATGAAACAGCCATCCAACATAGCCTCGACTGGGAATTGAACCCCAGTGGTTGGAAGCCCAGCGCACTACCACTGAGCTAGGCCCCCACCCCGTTATTTTATCACAAAGAAATGAACTCCCAACTCTCTATAGTATCTTAAAAACCCACCAATAAACCTATTATCACTCAACTGTTAGGAATATACCTATTTAATCGTTCCCAATACTCTATCATTGTTCTATTTATAAGGAAAGCTCTATACTGTTGAAGTAAATAGCGTTTGTTCAGCCCAAGGCACTTCTATCTTGAAGCTTTTCTCAAAATCTTTTCATCAGAGAATTATTTTGTTGACATTTTGGCTTTACGTGTGATCGTGAAATTTAACACAACTGTGTGGAGTGAGTTTTGTATTTGCTGAGAACTTCTTATGAAAAAAAGGGGGGGGGTAGAACTAGGGGGGCTGTGCTACCTGAAAAACAAATATTTGGAATCGAAGTGTGCTGCCCCCCCCCCCCTCAATAGTGTGAAAGCTTGCAAGAGAAGGGGGGGGGGGTTATATTGATCACATGAGTCATTGTTGATCTCTGCTCCCCCCCCCCAAGAAAAAAGAGAAAAAAAAGAAAATGAGAAATAGGATAAAAACATTAGCCTGACTACATGACTGTGACATGAATTTTACATGATTACTGATCGATAAACATGTCATATTGACAAATAATATAGATTAAGATAATATTTTATAGGCTTAGTTGATAGTGACAATGTTGCCATTAATTAAATTTCATTCCTGGCGTATTTTGATAACTTCTAGGCATAGGCGAATGTATTAATTTTTTCATTTATTTAAATTATATTCTAAAATATAATATCTTAAAGTTAATTTACACATTTTAAGGACTATATTTACAGCCATTAAGATAAATTTTACAGATACATAACAAATAAGTCTTCTATTTTTTTTTATTTATTCTTTGGTAATTATGAATAAATAGTTCTATATTCCTATGTTTGTTGCACAAACAATTGCAATTTCGTACTAAAATAACTAATTATTTGACAAATATCTGCTAATTGCAATTAACCATTTTGTTTGACACTCAAACTTGATTGTAAGTAACAGTTTTATTTCGTCAATTGCAATTAATATTTAACTACATGACATGTTAGGCCAGTTCAAACTAGATGTCATATTGCAATTAAACACTCACGCGAAATCAGTTTGGTTCGAAGTTTGATCAATTGCAAAGTTGTTTGAACTAATTTTGGGAATATATAGAGAAATATTAGGAGTATAATGTCGGAAAAATTCATATCAGGGTTGACCTTTGACCTGAATAGTACAGAGACAGAATAACAGAGACTATTAGGAAAAATACACCAGGTAGGCAGTTCATTATATGTGATATTTACTTTTTAATTTTTTCAAAGATTCCATTCACAAAACTAGTTTTAATTAGGTATACTAACACTGTAGTTGTTATTATTACAGATGACACATTATAAAAATTTTAGAATAATATTTTAAATGGAATAATATACCTATTTATATTAGGTAATTCAAGTTTGTAAAAATTATATATGCTAATAATATTAATTCTAGAAGTTTTTTGAAGTCAACACAGTTTTGACATCTTATAGTTATATAGTATCTTAGAATAAAGGTGTTTTTAATCAGATTGAAATGCCTAAATATGGATATCTTAAGTGTTTATATTATAGTAGTAAATATATTATTATTTTTCGGGTTCAAAATACAAGTATATTATATTCAATATGATAATTATGCATTGTATATACCAGTATATTATAGATTTAGAATACATTTATCTGTGGGGACGAACTGCCAACTATCTGTAGGAGAGGGGTGAAGGGGGGGGGTTCTACATAAAGGGGGGGGCGACCCCCCCGAGGAGGGGGGAGGGAGCATAGATCGTTTTCTTTACTTAAACTAACAATCTATGAATACACAGAGTTAACGTGTCAGGGCTGGGGGCAAAACTACGGCAGAAATCTCACCAGATATATAAGGGGTAGAATGATAGACAGGTCCAGGGAGAGGGGTTTTTGTAGCAGCCGAAATTGATGTGGATTTAAGTAAATATCATCCTAATTTTACACAGATCTTTTTTGTGAAAATTGTCTACACGTTTTTTGGTATGGAAAGTCATGTGGAAAATGTATTAAGTTGGGAATTGTTATGATGGGGTAAAAATTATGAAAGAAATATCTCAGAAATCATTGAATTTAAAATAAAATTGACTAATGTATAATTATGTTGATTAATGAAAATTTCAAGTAATATATTTACGTATACACAATACTTTTTGTGTATTTAACACTTAGAGTTATGATAAAAAAAAAAGTATCCATGAAATTATAGCTTTTCATAATATTTCTTCCCATATAGTAATAATGTACACAATTAAATTTTAGTTTTTAACATTTAAAAATAATATAAAAACACTCAAAATTATAGATTTAAACAATTTATTCCAATAAATAATATAATTTCACAACTAGTATTTAGTAATATTTATTGTATCTTAATAGTTAAAAATGCTATGGGTTATGAACTGGCTGACTGACTGGCTAGCTGACTGGCTGACTGGCTGGCTGACTGACTGGCTGACGTGCTGACTGACTGACTGAATGAACGAATGACTTATTAACTGACTGACTGAATAAATGAACAAATAAATGAACGAATGAATGAATGAATAGTGAAGATATGTTTTCTGTATTGGCAGCACTTCAATAATAATTGAAATCATTTTGTTAGCAATATTTCTAAAACTAAAAGTCCAGCAGAATTAGTAAGAATTCAATAGCATTTTATGAAAATGTACCCACCAAAAAATAAATAAAATAAATTCAAAATATTTCCTTCATATAATTATATGTAGACAAATTGTTACATATCATTTGAGCCCCTCCCCAAAACTAACAATTCTTCTTTTTTTGGAGTATCACTCACAAGTAGATACACTCAGTTATGCCAAATCTTCCGGTAGGTGGCACTCCTGTCAGAAAAATATGTCTGCTGTCATACGAAGGGGGTAAAATACACTCATTGCACATATCATCATGAAGGGATTATTTTCTTGAGAATTCATACGCCTTGCTATGTTGTTCGGCTGCTAAACAACTGACAAATATAGTCCATATGTATGTCGAAGACATTTTAGATTAAATTTACAAAAGAATAGTGTTCTGGTTTAAATCGTAGCGGATGGAATATATTGGGAAATTTTGTTAGTTTTAGCAATTATTCAACTTTCGCTATAGATACACGGCCAAATGTGCCACGTGCGTTTTCCATGAGAAGGATAAACGCATGGAAAACGCATGGTTTTCGCCTGATTATATTCAAGGCGAAAACCGTGCATTTTCCATGCATTTATCCTTCGCATGGAAAATGCAAGTGGCACATTAAGCCACGTATTTATATTTTATTTCTTAATACAATTCTTGTAAAGTTTAATAAATGTTATTTAGGTCAATATATAATGAATCTTCCTAGGTAGCATTCCAAATCGGGCTATCGACGTTTCGACATCGTTTGGACGTCGCCTTCATCGCGCCTACATAACGCCGACATCGCGTCAGCGTTGGGCTGACGTCGATACGATTTGCAATGCCATCCGGGTTTTCTCAATATGTTTTATTTTGATAATTCCAAAATTTTATTAAATTTCTGCGGGTCTGGGGCACAAATTATTTAATAGTGTGGGGAATTTTATTTTGTACTAAAATTATACACTTTTACAATTTGCATCATTTTTTCTCTTAATGAATGTCATTTCAATTCTTAAGACCAAAATCTCAATTACTTTAAATATCATTTGAGTGAGTATATAATAGATAAAGGCAGAAAAATGGCCGCCCAAGCTCATGTGGTGTCTATCCCAGCAATCGGTATTAGATTCCAGTCTAAATGTTGTACAACACTATGATTGGCAGTTGGTATACTTTACCCCAGGACAGTCGCCATCTTGGATCTTATGTAATCAAACAAATGACAGCCATGGCGTCTGATTGGTCTGTGTAAGTGGGTCAAATGGGGAAAAATTACATAATTCTACCCACTGTCATAATATGACAGATCGAATAGCAATTTCCAGTAATAACAAATCTTAGACACGTGTCAATCAAATAGTAGGGGGTTACCCTACACAGTTATTGCCATGGCAACAGAAATTCCATCTATTTATTTAGCAGTGTCTATGCTTGTCAAAATTAGCCAAGGAATTTATCCCAAAGTATTGGTGCATTAAGAATTCTGTTGCAATATATATATATATAGAGAAATATATGTGCTGGAAATAGATAAATAAATATCAAACTATATTGTGGAAATGACATTCACAGTATCTGACAAAATATAAATATTTAATTAAATATATCGCTGTTTCATTTAATTAAATATATTGCTCTGTCATTATCTAATAATTACAATTATTAATTCTCATTTACTAATTCAGGCAAGATTATTAGATTTTAATTTATTTTTATTAATATTGTTTATCACATGCATATTCCCATTTTACAACAACAAAAAATGTTTCACGAAAATAATTTCCACAGCAAAAATACACCTGCCTACACCTTCAATTTGATATGACAGAACAATATCAGCCATAATCATATTTCACAGGTGAAATGTATCATTTTGCAAAAGTCATTAGGCGGATAATTATCACTCTGTACTTGTAGGGCCCACTTGGAATTCATACTTTGAAATGGTGTCAATTTGCAGCCATTAGTCAAGTAGCCAGGCACTTGGTGATGTCCAGCCAGCTAGTGAGAGTGTTATTTTGGAAATATGATTAAAGGGGGAGGCGGGGGAGGGATAAATTACAGGTAGATGCTCAGGGGAGGAGATATGAAAAAGTGGGGGTTGGGGGTGAGAAAATTTATAAAGGCAGAAAAATATAATGAAGAAAGAAGTATATGCAGAATAAATGAATTATTGAAAGAATGATTGATTGAATAAATGTATGAATGTATGTATGAATGAATGAACGAATGAATTAATATGATTTTATAGATATATAAATGTGAAAAGATTAACCTTGATAGATAGATAGATAGATAGATAGATAGATAGATAGATAGATTAATAGATTAATAGATTGATAGATTGATAGAAAGATAGACATTGCTGAACCAAAAACAAAAACACCAAAACAATTGTGAAGCTTTTGTTGTACATAAATTTCGACCCCCTCCCCTATTTTGAAACCCCCCCCCCCCTTTTAGTCCGCCCCTGCAAATGAAAGTGCCCACAAACGGAACTTTACCTGGGAGCTAATTAGTTGTGGACGGACATGCGTCTTAGGCCAAATTAATTGCTAAATGCAAAAAAAAAAGCCCGTTCCGTTAAGAAGATCCGCATTGTGTGCCCCCCCCCCCCCAACACAGAGCCCCCCCCCCCCCTGCTAATGAGCAACGAATCGGTTTCCATGGCAACCATGGACGCCTAATTATGGGGCTTGGAGATTGCAAGTCAGTTTTGCTGAAAGCTCTTGTAATCTTGTGGGGGGGGGGGAAGATGGGGGGGGGGCTGTGAGAAATATAGGAGAGGGGGGGGGGGGGGGTTTGCATTATGAATGAAAGTCTTAGGATGTCAGAGGGGGTGGGACCTAAATTGTGATTGGTCAGTTTTAGCTCCATAAAGCCATATTTTTGGCAGATGATAGATATTAATAGATAGATATCAAAATAAACAAAATATTTAGAAAAAAGGTAAGAAATTATTTGACTCAATTTTATAGTCACAATTTTGCCAATGAAATTTTATGATATTTCTTATACATCTTTTATTTCCAAATTCCAAAAGGCTTGTCTGAATAATATTAATATGTAGAATTTTACTATATTTGTATACAAATATTAAAAAGAAAAATAGTAAGGATTAAAATTAATTTCTTTCATGTTTATTTGAGCCCAAATTTTATAATCACCTCACTATTAAGACGGTACATTTAAAGACCACCTCATAATTAAGACCACCTCACTATTTATAAGACCACCTCACTATTTATAAGACCACCTCACTATTAAGACCACCTTACTATAAGGAACATTATACATTTTGTCTCAAAATTGCAATTTACTAATTGCAATGGCTACTCAATTTTCCATGAAATATTCTGCAACTGACCAGATTAAATTCTTTGCTAAACACTTAAGTCTAATTGGATAGAAGGCCGTATTTCCTCCTGGAGAAATTAAGTCATCTTTCGAAATGTCAGCCATTTTGGTTGACATTTGGATAGGTCACGTGGTCTGTGGTATTTCTGGGGCCCTTAATTAGTCTGCCTTAAGATGAACTTCGAGTAAATGCTGATAGAAATCTGTACAATTCAATTGAGTTTATTTCCCAGCTTTTTTTGGGTTTACAAATGGGTATGCAAGTTTATTTTTAGATTGATATATAATATTATATATAGCCTTAGCATTATAAAGGCAAAATATGCTCACAATATAGGCCTTATTTTAATTTCTCCAACAAAACAAGTGGCAAAAATGTATTTCCCTAAAATAGACAATATTATATTATAGCTAAATTTTGATAAAGAAAACTTAAAACTGGATTGTTATAGTAAACAATACCAAACTTATTTCTTATTTTCAAACGTAAAAATTCGTAACTTTAGATCCTGTAATATTTCTGATACTTTCGTGTGTAAAATCTGTAAATTGAAAAAAAATTAAAAAAATATTTTGAACAGTTTTCCGGACAGACTTTAGAATTTACTTCTTTTTTTCCTAACATTATCTGGCTGGCTATTTGAATAAAAAGTCTATACTTAATATTTGTAAATCTAAGTATATATTAAAAGATCATCTAAACATCCTTGGAATAAATACTATTCCAGTATAACATTATTCCGTTATAACGAACATTATATTAGCCATAACAGTTTGTTATATAGAAATATCTCTGGGTATAGAATAGCTATGGACTTTCTTTTGTGGAGTCTATGAAAGTCTGTCGGAGCTGGGTGATAATAGAGACATTATGAAATAAGTTCTCTATTTAGGGGGGAGGGGGGGGGGGTGAAGTGACTTGTCGGCAGCCTGTCACCCATTCAAAACCATTTCGGCGATTAGTAGGGGGTTTTAGAAAGGGCTATTCAAAATTTCACACCCCTTGAACATCCACAATACCCCAGCAAAATTCTTTTATAATTTCGACAGCACATTTGCCCCTCAAAGTAAACACCTCTTGGAAAAAGGATTTAAGTCTTTATGGACATGATTGCTAAATTATTCCCAATTTGTTGAGTTGGTTTTGGCTGCGAAATTTCACCCAGACCACCGGGTCTACAATTTGAGAGAAAAATGAATTTATTTTACTAGATTTTCATTGTTTAAATCACAATTTAGTTGCTGATGATAATTATTATTATTTTATAATATTAGAGTAGCATAGACATTGAATTTTAATTTATAATCAGGAAAAAACTATTTAAATTATGTATAACCGACATGGAATTTTTCCGATTTTTGCGCTTATATTATATACTTAAAAAAAACAATCGCCGAATTTTTACTATAAAATTATCTTCAAACCAAAACATGAAACGTTTATTTGTAGACTTTCTTCAGTTTATAAGCAAACTTTTGATAAACATTGCTCCTCTATTTTCAAATCGAACACGAAAAAATCTTGATAAAGCCACTCTCGGTTTTCAAATTGGAAACTGGATATTTTGTTTGTCTACAAAAGTAACTATATACTGCTGAAATTCAAAATGTTTATTTAGTCTATGGGGGTAAATATAGTCTAGACTTTCCAGTAATTCTAGTCTATTAAGCTAAGTGGGAAAATAGCGTTTAAATTAGGTTCGTTAAATCCGCGCAGCCCTTGATAATTACCAAGGATTTAAAGAGATTAATTTAATGCTTTTAAGGCAGAAAATATTCTGGAAAACAGGATAATTAGTAAAAAAAATATATAGCTATATTCAGGTATTTAGTAAAGGTAAAAATATAGTGTCTTATAAATATTTTGGTCGATTTTTCAATGATTTATAGACATCTGAAAATGCCTAATTATAAAATTGATCAATGATGGTTTATCATACTAGTTAAAATAAAAATAGGCCTATAAAAGATTAGTTTCTGCAGAAATATATTGTTCATGTCTGTCTAAATTGACTCAAGTTGAGTTTCATTAAATGCAATACTTGATTGACAGTTAAATAAATTCTAACTGCAATCAAAACATGTTGATTTTCAAGGTGTGTACCTATTTGATTTATGTCAAATTTTCTTCAAGATTTCACGTCAAAAATGACAGCTAGTCTCCATATATTTCTTTGCCAAATTCTCTTTACATAAATTTATATAAATTTGACTTGTCAAGAGAAAGGTTTTTGACTGACAGTTGCACTAGTCTTCCATTGCTATGCTATGTAAATATTATCTCAAAATTCGTTGGCTAATCCCATAATCCTATTTTATTTTGCAGATATTTCGTGCTCTGAGCATCCAAGCTTCAGGAACAGCTAGCTAGCTACCTTTGTGTTGGGGTGAAATTTGGTGGGCGGAGTCAGGAGAGTGACGTCATTTGATTGACAGTTGATAGCGTGGCTTTGCACAGGAGCAGACGAGAGACGCACACTTGTGGGAGCTGTCATAGGCTGCAGACGTGAAATATACCACATATATTACTCGGATTATATCATTTATGATCCTAAGTGGAATATTTCAGTGGAATATTTTACTGACGAGCGAAGTTTAGTGGCGAGCAGACGACATTTCACAGACGCAGACGACTTTTACGATCTGGCGGGCCCAGTGTGTGCATCTAGTGGAAAATGCAATGTTCACTGGAGTAGAAGGGCAACTACAGACAATGAAGTCCTCAGCTGATCTCTAGATTCGCACTAGCCCGAAATATTTGCACTGCGAGAGGGTGTTTACTCAGAGATTTCAGAACTGGGAAAAAAGGAAATCTTTTGAATATGGCAGGGGCACGTTGGAAAATACTCCTCATTTTAGGGGTTGTGTTTTCAGTTAAGATCTCCGGCGCTCTAGGGGCAGATAGCCCAAGAATCTGTCAAGAAATTACGATCCCAATGTGTCGAGGGATTGGTTATAACCTCACCTACATGCCTAACCAATTTAACCACGACACCCAAGATGAAGCTGGTTTAGAAGTTCACCAGTTCTGGCCTCTAGTTGAGATACAATGCTCTCCCGATTTGAAGTTCTTTCTGTGCAGCATGTATGCTCCGATCTGTATGACTAATTATCACAAGCCATTACCAGCTTGTAGGAGTGTCTGCGAAAGAGCCAAATCTGGCTGTGCACCTCTCATGAGACAATATGGATTCGCTTGGCCTGAGAGAATGAAATGTGACACTTTACCAGAATATGGCGATAAAGATTTGCTGTGCATGGATTTCAACACAACTCAGAGACCGACTGCCGGCCGGCCAAAGGAATCGGCGCCAACCAGCTTCCCGGCGGCCGCCGTTGCCTCGACCCCCCGAGACTGCACATGCCGATGTATTGAACCCCTAGTGTCAATCACTAACACCTCTTCTTCCTATTTCGGGAAACTGTGGACCGGAGACCAGCCCAACTGCGCTATGAACTGCGAAGGAGTTTATTTCAGTTCGGATGAGAAGACTTTCGCCCAATTTTGGATCGGATTATGGTCTGTGCTTTGCTTCATAAGCACTTTCGTCACGATGTTGACGTTCTTCATTGACATGCAGAGGTTTAAATACCCCGAAAGGCCTATGATCTTCCTCAGCGCCTGTTACCTAATGGTTTCCATAGGCTATATCATTCGACTGATTGTAGGAGCAGAAATGGTGGCATGTACTGAATACGAAGGGGAAAAAATGATCCGTTATAACACCACTGGGCCCGTTTTATGCACTGTAGTGTTTTTGCTGGTTTATTTCTTTGGAATGGCTTCATCTTTGTGGTGGGTGATCCTGACCTTCACCTGGTTCCTGTCAGCTGGATTAAAATGGGGCCAAGAAGCCATAGCTTCTTATTCACAATATTTCCATATAGCTGCTTGGTTGATACCCAGCGTCAAGTCCATAGTTGTCCTGGCAAGATCATCAGTGGATGGTGATCCTGTAGCTGGGATTTGTTACGTTGGAAACCAAAATATTGACAATTTGAGGGGTTTTGTCCTAGCCCCCCTTGGAGTTTATCTACTCCTAGGTACATCGTTTTTACTAGCCGGATTTGTGAGTTTATTTCGCATCAGGAATGTCATTAAACAGCAAGGAAGAGCAAAGACTGAGAAATTGGAGAAACTCATGATGAGAATTGGAGTTTTTGGAGTTTTATACACCTTGCCAGCCACCACTGTCATAGCTTGTTATTTTTACGAACAACAGTATAGGTACAAATGGGAGAGGTCAAGAACGTGCCCATGCAGAGAAGACTATGTCCGGCCTAATTACAATGTATTTATGCTTAAATATTTCATGTTATTAGTGGTTGGAATTACTTCAGGATTCTGGATATGGTCAGGAAAGACCTTGGACTCATGGAGACGGTGCTGTGGTAAAAGTGAATACAGCCAGCCAAGAATGGCGGCCAAGTATGCCAACCCCTCTTACTCCGGGAGTAAACAGATTCCCTTAAGTCATGTATGAAACAAGTACTCGGGGGGGCTGGGGTCTTTAGGTGCTCTGAATCAGGGGGGCATTTATTCTGACCCCCCGAGACCATCCAGTGCGCCCCCGGCCCCCCGGACTAGACCCCGTGCAGTCAGATTCACAAATATTTCAAATCACCAATCAGCGTCTCATATACAACTCTAAAACTGCCCCCCCCCCTTGAAAATTATATTTGAAATTACAAAAATCGCCCCCCCCCCCCTCCTCCACTAAGGATATTGTATATTTATAATTACAAATATTCATAATCATGGAATTTATTAACTCCCCCCTCGCCCCTCCAAGGAAATTGTATATTTTGATGGACAAAATCATCCCAAAATCATGGAATTTATTACCTATATTTTCGTTTAAATAAATGAAAGCAAAAATCTGGAATCATCAAATATATATATATCATCATATATATATATATATTCATGACGTCATGCCATTGTTTCATATCGCAGCAGCTTTATAATAAACTTGCCATTGAACAATACTGCTGTTTTAAAAACTGACAATACACAACCTTAAAAAAAAGCCATTTTTCTCCATTTTGTTAAACTTAAAAATGACTGCACGTGTCGTTAAAGTGACTGACATTAAAATTGCTCCAACTTCTGCATGGGTCTTTTTAATACTACACACAAACAATTGAATTTGATGATGAATTTGATAATTTATCGTCACAAAAACTGTGTATTATTTACACTCGTCATAAGGCCAGTTGATCTCATGACTTTTTGACTGGCACCCTGACTGCAAGACAATGGATAATAGTGAAAAGTGCTATCATCGTACCAGACTAACAATTCTTTAATCGTTAAAATGGCCGATTTATGGAAATTTGACTGGTGAGCTGACAACCCTGTCAAACATTTCCATGAAAATATATTATGCTACGAAAAAAAAATGGAGGGGACGTTTACCATGGATAATCTACAAGGATCTACAAGATTAACCATTAGATTATCGTGGATTACCAATAGATTAGAGATCATCCTACACGCTGATCCAAAATTATTATAGACTGGTTTATACATGGTGATAAAAACGAAAAGCATTATTACGAACAATTGCACAAAATATATACAGTCTAGACCTCAAAATAACGAACTGTCTATTATACCACCCCCTCGCTATAACGGTTGTATAATATAGTGAAGTCAACAGTCAAAATAAGGACAAACATAGATCAGTCATATCATAATTAATAACTAATATAATCCGTATTTTGCAATATTTTGAATGGAGATTTCAATATTTGGCTTTCCAGCTTAAAGTGATAATTTCATAATTTTGGCTAATATGATACATTAATATATTGTAATTATTGTAAAATCATTAAATATGAAATTATTGACTACCATGCTAGTGGAATCATTTCATAATTTGGATTAAAAACCGTGTATTACATTGCATTTAAACTTGTAAATTATTTCCTTTATGTTATTTGGAATTATTATTTGATCAAGTGCTTCGATCTTCACTCATACAAAATGGACAAATACATCCCAAAAAATTATAACTACTACGGATATAATTAACCTATTAAACGCCCTATTCGAAAATATACTTATATATTGTCCATTTTTTGTGAGTGTTCAATATATTTTACCCGAAATGTCATATTTTAGTATTTTTTCTGCATTTTTCGTCAAGTTGTCCTCCCATGTGATATCTAGTTCTCATTACTGACGATGGTGTCGCTGCTATCTTAATTAGGTCACGTGAATTAGCATAATTAAGTACCCGTATGTTTCTTGTGAATATTTCATAAAACTTTATCGTTATTTGTTATACGAGTTTGTTGCTATTGTGAAGAGTTAGTTTTTTTGCAATTTTGTCAAATTTGGTGAAATTAGTGAATATGAAAAAAATATGTCTGCATATACTTCAAGGGTTTAAATGATTACGTAACAGTTATAAATGTTTTTTACAAACGGTGCCAGTTAAGATATGAATAATGTTCGGTATAATAGATAAGTAAGGTTGTTTTTTCATACTTTCATAAGAAAATATTAATTCATATTTCATATGTCATTTTTCTGCACGAATTCATCAATTTAGGAATTGAAACAGTTTTTATTAATTTTTCCTTTCCTTCTAAAAAATAAAAACGTTTGCACTTTCTATAATTAATTATTTAGCTAAGTATATATTTTTCTTCTGAATATCAACATTTAAATCCATTATATATAATTTGAATTATTTGTCACTAAAATTTAGGATTCTATTCTTCTATTCTATTCTTTGTAACAATAATGTCTATTTTTGACAATCTTTAATTATTATTATAATTTTTGTTTTTACAATGTGAACATTTTAAGAATATGATTATATATATAAAAAGGTTGTGCGATTGTTTTGTATAAAACTAAAAAAAAAACACAAATTTCATTTTATACTTTTGGTAATTATATAAGTATTACGTAATGCCATAGCTGAAGATATGTGGCAGTGATTTATATATATATATGATATTCTTTATAATATATATATATATACGTACCGTTGAGTCATTGTATAATTATATACATATATATGTATATGATGTTGATACAGTGAGATATGATATTATATTGTCAATAATATATATATAGTTTACTTTGTCAGTATTGTATTTTTTGGTTATTTCATTGTATGGTAATAATGCTATGATGTTGAAAAATAAATGAAATATATGAAAATATTGTTTTGTTATATTTATAAAAGAACTTTTTTTTTTTAAATTTTTTTTTATAGATATGATTATTGTATTGCATATCATATAGATTGAAATATTATATATTTGAATTTTCTTGCAAAAGATAGGTTTTATTGATTTTATAAATATTACGATATCAGTCAGAAATCGTTGTAAAAATTTAAGAGCAAAATTTAGATTTTTATTAATTTTTGGTTACTATTGATTAAAATTATGAATTTATGAATTGAATGACCTTGAACTTTTAAATCTGAGAATATTTTTTAGCAAACATTAACATAATTACACATTTGTTGCTTAGAAACATATTTATTAAGAAAACAAATGTTACTTAATTCAAGATGGCTAGATGTTTAGAAGTTGTGCCTATCTGCAGCTTGGCTTAATACTTGAGCTTAGTCGAACATATCCAGATAAGGAAAAGCTCTGCATAAACACATTCACAAATGTTCAAAGACTAGCTAAACTTTCATGTTGCTTTGAAAAGAGATTAGCAAAGAAATGAGTGATTCCCAGAAAAGGAATGGGGGAATTAATCTCTTTTAATTCCACTTTCAAAATGACAAGCTTATGACTGCCATATATGTTGGGTTTATTTTCGAAAATGGGAATAAAATTGAAAAGTTAAAAATATGAAATTAATATATATGTTATTATGATATGAGAAAACATATTTTTGCATGAAAATGATATATAAAATAGAGATTAATTTCACAGAAAAAATTATCATATTAATTTCCCCATATACAATGAGACCTCTCTTTCAAAACAACCTTTACAAAATGTACTTGTCGTAATGGTGAGGTGGTCTCAATAGAGGGGTAGATTACAATAGTGAGGTCCAAAATACTATGTTTATAATTAAAAGCTTCATTTATGAAATTATGAGATGGTCCTAATAGTGTGGTGGACATTAAATGATACCCCAATCTAGCAACATTTCATATTTATATTTCTCAAGATATATCCTATTCACTAGGCTCCCTCCACAGTAAATTCATATAAGAAATCTTATATAGATTTTTATTTGTTATACATGGCCAATTGCGTTTTCCATGAGAAGGATGAATGCATGGAAAACGCATGGTTTTTTCCTTATTATAATTAGCTAAAAAACCATGCCTTTTCCATGAGTTTATCCTTCTCATGGAAAACGCACGTGGCACATTTGGCCATGTAATTGTTTTTCTGTGGAAATAAATTATCTTGAATTTTGATGTTGTATTCCCAGTTGCATTTCGCCTCAATTTATAATCCATAAATTGTCCTATATCTCAATATTAATACGCATTTTTAAATATTGAATCCATTTCTATTCTTTTTATAAGTATCTCAATATTTCCCATATTTCTCAAATAGCACTATAGTGTGCTAGTCCCCGGTAGCCATTTTTCCCTTCAGATACTCGGAGACTAGCTTGGAGCGAATCTCTTTTATAGAACACCTCATTGATCTGCCGCCCCCCCCCTAATTGCACTTAGGGAATTCTCTCTAGGGTCTTGGGAAAAACGTCACATGCACCCTCCCGGCATGCACTGCAGCTGGTCACGTGTCTACCCCAAAATCCCCGGATATGGCCATGAAACATTGATCAGACGATCGCGTTTAGAAGGTCATTTGGAAGACCTGGAAATGTGGTCAGAAAGCACAAGTCTAGTATCATTTGACAGAGGTGCAAATTTGAGTAATTAATAATTAGGAATTATTGCAATTAATCAAATAACTTGAAGGATGGCGTTGGTTAGTTGCACTTCAGTTGTGTGGGTCATGAATTGCTAGCGACCTGCAGAGTTTGAAACACAAACTAGCAAAAGAAAGAAAAAATTATCATTTAAACATTTCTTGAATAAGGAATTTATTATTTATAATAAACTTTCAGGTATTATTCAATAAATTTGCAATTCTATTTGTATCAAAACATGATATAAATTTGAAGATTTTGTTTTTACGGTATTAAATTATTGTATTTTCTCACCACATCAGACAGATGTAATGATGAGATTATAAGGCTGCTTAGAGTCAACACCATGCATGTTGCACTTTTATCCCATTGGCAGTCTTTTACCATCTCATGCTACTGAGATGAAGCTCATGAAGATATTAGGGTTATTTAATTGATGAGGACTCCAATCAGGCTTATCATCTCATCATTAAGTCTGCCTCTGGCAGCTGGGTCATATAAGCTGACTAAGCTTCAGACCCAGTGGTGTTAAGACAATGCAATATAAAATGCAATGCAATGCAACTATATAACTCTAAGCCTTATCATCTCATCATTACATCTGCCTCTGGTAGCTGGTAATTTAAGCTGACTAAGCTTCAGACCCAGTAGCAATGAGTCACTAGCATTGACATGGTATGCGCTGACACAATAGCATTCTTCTTCTGTATAATCAACGGTACCATACATCGAAAGAAAAAAAAAAGTGTTCTTTCATTCATGCATGCTCTGCCTTCTATTCTAACTGTACCCAGCCACGCGTTCTAGACCTTCACAAAGCCCTGACAGCTTCGACATGGCAGATGTCAAGGGTGTTCGGTTACAAGGCTAGGGTCCCTTAAATGGCGTCTGAGCTGCTGGAAGAATACCAGAAGAATAGATTCAATACAGGTAACTAGCATGCATGAGTAGCACCATACTGATGTGGAGATGCAAACATTCATGCTACATCGTCCCGACATTGGCGTGATGTCGGCCAGAATGGCCCAGCGTTGTAACGAGGGTGGGATGGGTGGATTAGGGCTTTGCATCCTGTATTTCTGCACCTGATGGGCTAATTAAGACAGGCAGGGACCATGGCAATGAGATGAAGGATGAAACAGCCATCCAACTTATGCTTGACTGAGGAATGAACCCGGGACCCAGTGGTTGGAATCCCTGTGCGCTACCACTGAGTTAGGCCTCCATCCCAGCATTGGAACAATGCGAACCAATCCAAAATTCCATCCGAGTGCATGATTATCTATACCCTTTCTCTATTATCTTTTTGTTATACAGTGATGGCACTGGAGTGAACTCTTAGGTTAAACCCTGTGTGTTGGCTGCATGAGAACTCCGCGGCAAGTTGAGAAAGACTCCGGATTGACCTGACAAAAGTGTAATCGTAAAGGTGCCAGACTCCAAACACTAATCTATTCTAAGGACATTAAAAAGTCATTCTTAAATAGAATGAAACCAAATGCAGATATATAGTAGTTAAAGCATCTGCCGATTCCACATTAGCTTATTTGAGTCCCAGGCTAGAATCCCATCCGGTCACTCTTCATGAGCTACATCTCAGCTGCTGGATATCGATCGCATGAGATGTCAAATTGGTGGTGCCTTGTAATGGGTGTCTATGCTGGGGCATGTAAAATATCCCACCCATGGAGTAAATGTATAACAAGTATGACATGGTGTGGACTGTCCCTCACCTCTCTATGCATCTTATAAATGAACTCTAATGTTTAGCAAAAGTACATAATACAGTATAAGTTACAATATAATTGTTTATCTTTAGTAACATATTATTCAATTGTGACATTTTTTACCAGTTTGTAATTTATGAGATGAGTCTATTTATATTTAAACTCTCATTCAAACATTTTTCTGGATTCTGATGGTTTTCAAGTGATCTTACCCTTTAACCCTTCAAGGGCCTTCAATGTGGGGTAACTCCTGGATCCATTTACCAAAACTTTTGTCTCGGAAGTCAAAACATTTTGTAGCAAGTTTACGAAAGGCGGAGAAGTTGGCAGTTGCTATGGAAACAAAGGATTTGGAAACAAAACTTGTCAGAGTAATGAAAATAATCACCAAGTTACCAATGAATAAGACAGGATAGGAACATCTATCTATCTATCTATCTATCTATCTATCTATCTATCTATCTATCTCTCTAACTATCTATCTATCTATCTATCCATCTATCTATCTATCTATCTATCTACCTAACTACCTACCTATCTATCTATCTACCTACCTATCTACCTATCTATCTATCTACCTACCTATCTATCTATCTAAATATCTATCTACCTATCTATATACAGTGGCAATGGTGTGACCTCTTCAATATTTTAACATTATGTTAATATCAAAATTTGTTTAAAAGAAAGTTATCCCATGCCAATAGAAATGCATGTTTCAATTCTTTGTGTATTCCTAATAAACACTTCAAAACTATATTTCATTTATATTTATATATTAGAGTATGGACAATAAACAAAATTCTGGTGGAAATCAACCATTATATTCAATATAGATATACAATAAGTTCATAAACTCTAATATAGAATGATACATATCATATTTTGATAATTTTAATATAATATTTAGCTTTGTATTCATTTTAAAACATGCATATAGAGTAATTCCATAATTCCAGCACTGAGAGCTGTATACAGTGTTGGGCACCATTTCGACAGAGTTCTCTGCTAAACTGTGGAGCTACCTAGCAAGCACACATTATATGAACTACAGTCACCCCGAATAGAGCTGTGTAAACATGGAAACAAAATACTTTGTCAAACACTCTTTGAAAATCAAGCAGCCCCCACAACTCACAGCACCCAGGGAACTGGGATTACTACTCCTGCAAACCTATAATTGCTCAAAGATGTTTTTGTAAAACCTGCCTTAAAAACATAGCGAGCATGTGTGATTTCTGGGCACATGATATTTTCAATTATGCCATCTTGATGTCGAATTATGAGGCATCTATAATTTTGGATGTTTACATTTTTGAGAATATGTGTATAAATATAGATTTATATTTATGGTTGCTGTGAATTAATAAGTAAGACATGACATATATATTTTCAAAAATGTTTTTGGTTTTTGTATGCATTCTAGGCCTACCTTTTGATAAAATTAATTGCCTACATATTATTTTTGAACATTTTTCTAAATATATTTTCAATTTGAGATACATTTGTCTATTAGCAAGCAGAATTGCATCTTTGAAAGTCAATTACATTTGCCTATATGTTTTTTTATTACTGTTAAAAAAAAATAGAAATATATATATATATTGGTTCTGATAAATGTGCAAAAATGTTACTTGCAAAATATAACAAATAATTCACTTCGAAGTTATGTTTCAAATTCTTATACCTTTAATTTTACCGAATAAAGACTAGCTTAGAAGCCTTACATATATAGTGGCCCCTACATGTATATATATATATATACTCACATATATATGTGGAGAGCAGACATGTCATTGCCATGCTAGTGGGGTGCTCTTTTGTGGACATAAGTATTTAACATCATTCTACAAAACTTGTATGCTACACACAAGAGTTAGGGGGGGGGGGGGGCTGTTCAGTGGAGCATACAACCCCCCCCCCCCTTTCTTAAAAAAGCAAAAAAAGGTAAAAGAGAGAGATCAAATTCTTTAGCAAGAACGAGGGAACACACACATAATGAAATAAGACTCCCTATTATGAAAATTCACGGATTTTGAACACACCTCAAGAAGGGCTGACACAGGACACTGACCTCTGCCTTTGCCATGCATAACAAGTCGCACAAAATAATGACATTTTCCGCCAATTTTTCCCCACTAACTGACAAGCATTATTCCGTATTTATTCGGCATATTTCATGCTCAGAATATCTCCCCCCCCCCCCTTCTCCCACCAGCCAGATAGGCATCGCAATTTTATTATTTTGCTGAGAGATTTGGTTCGCCCAATTTGAGCTTAAAAGGCCATAAGCATTGGAGTCACCCGGAGTGCATTAACCTGTATAAATAACCTGTATAAATGAGTGCTTCAAAGGCAGAAAGAATTATTTTGGCTTGTCTGGCAGAGCGGAAGTGTCAAACCGTTATTTTGTAGAGAAAAAAAAATTGAAATAAAAAAAAAAAAGTGTAGTAAATTTGTGAAAAAATAGAAGTTTAGTAAATTTTTGGACT
>OW028585.1:36624719-36633593 GCA_932294295.1 Alitta virens
AAGGGACAGTGAAATGTTGAGAGGCAGAGGCAAACTTGGCAGAGGCAGGAGAGAAGGCGAAGGCGAAGGCAAAGCACAAAGGAAGGCTGAGCGGTGGCCGTGGCCGCCGCCGCAAAGAAAAAAGCCCAAAAGGTGGATAGTGCAGAGGAAAGAGCCAGCCTCCTGCTGCACAAATTGGCCCAGAGAGGGTTAGGTTAGGGAGGGATTGGGAGGCAGGAAGACAGAAAGACGGGAAGACAGGAAACGATGGTGCACAAGTGGGAAAATGGAAAATGATACTCTCTTGTGCACTGTCGTCGTTCCTTGGCAATGCCGGTGCTGACGCATTGGTGCTGACGCATTGGTGCCACAAAGGGAGCTTGAGAGGCAGAGACCATGGCAATGAGGCGATACAGGGCATGAAACAGCCATCCAACTTAGCCGGGAGTCGAACCCGGGTCCAGCGGTTGGAAGCCCAGAGCGCTACCTCTGAGCTAGATCCCCGCCCTCGATTGAAGGAAGCGAGTTTGTGCATGTAATTGGTATCAGGGTCTAAAAATAGCCCAAGCGAGGAAGCATAGTTGGAAGACAAGCCTGGCTGGCCTGTCAGAAGATGAGGACAGGCTGCCATATGTTGGTTAGCTGGGAGAGGAGGACTCTGCCAAACGAAAGTAGAGAGAGGCCAGGGCACCAGGGCTTGGACTGGCAGTGCAGTGGTGGTCCAGCAGCAGTTCGACAAGAACAGCACACAGGCTGGCACTGGCAGATAGGTTTGTTGAGGGAAAAGAGTCAGACAGAAAAAAAAAAAGGAGGAAAAAAGGGCAATGTCCCCCCCCGGCCGTGACAGGAAAAAAAGTTTAATGAGAAATGTTCATTTATTGTAATGAACGTCCTCCTGCTCCTGCTCCTCCTTTCTGGACACATGGAAATGACCTGGTGCTGGGGCTGGGGCTGGGGCTGGTGGAGTGTGTGGCTTGTCCAGACAACACATTGGAACAGGCTTTGACAGGCAAGCATGCATTGGTTTGGCCATGGGAAAGTCTGGCAAACATGGACATGGACATGTGGATATGGGACAGTGGCCTGTGGCCTGTGGCCTGTGGCCTGTAGCACTGGAACGTGGAAGCAACAAGCAAGCAAGCAAGCAAGCAAGCAAGCAACCTGCCAGACCCATGGACAGTGACAGAAGATGTGGAGACGGGGGCCCACTCTTGGTTAGCCTGGACATGTACATGGACAGGCTGCAATGTCTTGTTTAGCTGGGAGAGGAGGAGGAGGAGGAGGACTCTGCCGAATGCACAGTGGACAGACCAGTGTAGCAAAGGAAATCAGCAGGTTTCTATATGGACATGAGGTGGAGTTGGGCCTGTGGCGCCTGTGGAACCAAGCAGTGGCTGTAACAGTGGAACAGTGGAACAGTGGGGAAAAGACTTGGAGATGACCTACTAGTCAGAAGATGATGTGGCCCCCACTCTTGGACATGGACAGGCTGCCATATGTTGGTTAGCTAGCTGGGAGAGAGAGAGAGAGGATGACTCTGCCGAAGAAAGGTGGACTTGACACGGAGAAAGTTGCATCTGACCTGGCCTTGGGCCTTTCTCCTTCCCCCTGGAGGGATCTCCCCGACAACCCATTTTTTCAGCCAAAAGAGACAGAGTCAGACAAAAAACGCGAGATGCGGTCGCTGCATCCGTCACGGTCAGGACATTTTTGGCGGTGACGGATGCAAAAAAAAAAATTTTTTCGAGGGGGGGTGAAGGGCTTTTCTGACCGAAATCGACCCGGGTCGCGGGAGTCAGATGACTCCCTGGAACATGGAGAACCTATTTCCAACAACTTTTTTTTGAGGGGGGAGTGGGGAGAAGGGCGATCCTGACCGGAATCGACTGGTGGCCGCGAGATGCGGTCGCTGCATCCGTCACCGTCAGGACATAGTCGTTTTTAGCGATTTTTTTTGGCGGTGACGGATGCAACAAAAAAAATAAAATGTTCCTTTTGAGACGGAGAACATTTTTGTAAAAAAAATTTTTTCGAGGGGGCGAAAATGGCGATCGTGTTGGATTCGGGCGCTGCATCCGTCACGGTCAGGAAAAAAAAAAGCGTCCGAGAGGAAGAGGCTTCGATAAGTGGCAAGGATGGACGGTGCGAGTCGGTGGGTCCGTCAGGGGTCCTCCCGCAGATCCCAGAGAGGCAGTCAGACCGGCAGGGAGTCGGTCGGGAACGCGGGAACGTCGGAACGGGCCGCTCGGCGACGAGTCTCGAATCGGTCCTCCCGACGAGGGCGTGGGTCGAGGGAGTCGGGAGAGGCGTCGAGAAGGCAAGGCACAGGTAGAGAGAGGGGGAGGCACCGAGTCCCGGTCGTCACCGGGGCTAGAAACTGGCCGTAGGGGAAGTAGAGGCGGTAGTTGGCGGTGACGGATGCGCTAGAGATGAGCGATTTGTCTGCGGTGACGGATGCGCTAGAGAAAAAAGCATGGTCGAGAAACGGGTGTAAAGAAGTAGCAGGAGGAACGATCAGAGTCTGTGGGTGCAGCAGCCTCCTACAGCACATCCCAGACAGTGAGGCAGGCGGGTGGGCGGGCGGGCGGGCAGGACCACAGGAAGACAGGAAAACGGGGCACTCCGCGAGACGCGTGTGATTTGGGGTCGGAGTCAGACTGCGTGTGGTGGTTCCTTGGAAGTGCTAAAAGCTAGGAACTGGTGGCAAAGGGACATGGCCTGGAGTCTGGAGACTGGAGACTGGAGAGGAACATGGGTCCAGACAACGCATTGGAACAGGCTTTGACAGGCAAGCATGCATTGGTTTGGCCATGGCCAGCAGGAAAGCAGTCTGGCAAACATGGACATGGATATGTGGATATGGGACCTGTGGAAGCAACCAACCTGCCAGACACATGAACAGTGGCTGGAACAGTAGGAAAGACTTGGAGAGGAGGACCTACTGGGAGTCAGAAGATGTGGAGACGGGGGCCCACTCTTGGTTAGCCTGGACAGGTACATGGACATGGACACGGAGAGGCTGCCATATGTTGGTAGGACTTGGAGAAGCAAGAAGCAAGAAGCGAGCGACCTGGCAGACGAGGCCTGCTCCTCTGGCTGCCCTGCCTGCGCCGACACAGTGACACTGACACTGCAAAGGGAATCTGAAGTTTTGTGCAGTGTGTGGTGGTTCCTTGGAACTGGTGGCAAAGGGACATGGCCTGGAGTCTGGAGACTGGAGACTGGAGACTGGAGAGGAACATGGGTCCAGACAAGACATTGGAACAGGCTTTGACAGGCAAGCATGCATTGGTTTGGCCATGGCCAGCAGGAAAGCAGTCTGGCAATCATGGACATGGACATGTGGATATGAGACCTGTGGCCATGGCCTTGTGGAAGCAACCAGTGACACTGACACTGCAAAGGGAATCTGAAGTTTTGTGTAGTGTGTGGTGGTTCCTTGGAAGTGCTAAGACCTAGGAACTGGTGCCAAAAGGACATGGCCTGGAGTCTGGAGAGGAACATGGGTCCAGACAACACAACAGGCTTTGACAGGCAAGCATGCATTGGTCTGGCAAACATGGACATGGACATGTGAAAGCAACCAACCTGCCAGACACATGGACAGTGACACATGGACAGTGGCTGGAACAGTAGGAAAGACTTGGAGAGGAGGACGGGGGCCCACTCTTGGTTAGCCTGGACAGGTACATGGACATGGACACGGAGAGGCTGCCATATGTTGGTAGGACCTTGAGAAGCAAGAAGCAAGCGACCTGGCAGACGAGGCCTGCTCCTCTGGCTGCCCTGCCTGCCCTGCCTGCCCCAGTGTCCCAGTTTCTATATGGACATGACCACTAGTGGGGCTGCAGTGGCCTGTGGCACTGGAACGTGGAACCAACCGACATGGACATGGACATGGACATGACCTGAGGAGGTGAACCCTGAGGTGTGGGGGGGCTGGAACAGTGGCTTGAACAGTGGCTGGAACAGTGGCTGGAACAGTGGCTGGAACAGTGGGAAAAGACTTGGAGAAGACCTACTAGACCGGATCTGCAAGTCACAAGATGATGTGGCCCACTCTTGGACATGGACAGGCTGCCATATCTTGGTTAGCTAGCTAGCTGGGAGAGAGAGAGGAGGGAGGACTCTGCCAAACCAAAGAAAGTTGCATCTCACCTGGCCTCGGGCCACCTGGAGGGATCTCCCCGACAACCCATTTTTTCAGCCAAAAGAGACAAAAAGAGTCCCAGCCGCCCAGCCGTGACGGGGGCCCAAAAAAAAAATTTTTTTTGTCGCGGTGACGGATGCAACAAAAAAAATAAAATGTTCCTTTTGAGATGGAGAACATTTATGTAAAAAAATTTTTTTCGAGGGGGCGAAAATGGCGATGGTGTTGGATTCGGGCGCTGCATCCGTCACGGTCAGGACATAGTCGTTTTTAGCGAAAAAAAAATAAAATGTTCCCTTTAACGTGGAGAACATATTTCAAAAAAAAATTTTTTTTCGACGGGGGCAGAAGGGCGATCTTATCAGGACTCGCGGGGGGCCGCAAGATTTTTTTGGCCGTGACGGATGCAAAAAAAAAAAAATGTTCCCTTTGCGACGGAGAACATATTTCAAAAAAAAATTTTTTTCGACGGGGGCAGAAGGGCGATCTTATCAGGAGTCTGCGGGGGGCCGCGAGATGCAGATTTTTTTGGCGGTGACGGATGCAAAAAAAAAAAATGTTCCCTTTAAGACGGAGAACATATTTAAAAAAAAAAAATTTTTTTTCGACGGGGGCAGAAGGGCGATCTTGTCGGGAGTCTGCGGGGGGCCGCAAGATGCAGCCGTCACGGCGATTTTTTTGGCGGTGACGGATGCAAAAAAAAAAAAGTTCCCTTTAACGTGGAGAACATATTTCAAAAAAAAAATTTTTTTTTCGACGGGGGCAGAAGGGCGATCTTATCAGGACTCGCGGGGGGCCGCAAGATTTTTTTGGCGGTGACGGATGCAAAAAAAAAAAATGTTCCCTTTAACGTGGAGAACATATTTCAAAAAAAAATTTTTTTTTCGACGGGGGCAGAAGGGCGATCTTATCAGGACTCGCGGGGGGCCGCAAGATTTTTTTGGCCGTGACGGATGCAAAAAAAAAAATGTTCCCTTTGACGTGTAGAACGCATTCTGAAAAAAAATTTTTTCGAGGGGGGCAGAAGGGGTTTTCTGACCGAAATCGACCCGGGTCGCGGGAGTTAGATGACTCCCTGGAACATGGAGAACCAATTTCTGACACATTTTTTTCGAGGGGGGGAGAAGGGTGAACCCGACCGGAATCGACGGGGGGCCGCCGGAGGCACCTTTCTGGCATTAAAATGTAGAACATATTTTAAACAACTTTTTTCGAGGGGGGAAGAAGGGAGATCGTTTCTGGACGGCGGGCCCCTGGGGTTCCCCGACGCACCGCCCTGGTGCCTCCCTGATCGATTCTAGTCGACATGGATATGACCTCATGATATGTGACGAGCTACATATGTAGGGTGGTTGGTAACTGATGCATCCGTCACCGCAAAAAGATGCATCCGTCACGGCGAGAATTGTTTTCGAGGGGGGCAGAAGGGAGATCGTATCAGTCTGCGGGGGGCCACAAGATGCATCTCTCACGGCCAAAAAAAAAAAAAAATTTTTTTCACCCCCGTGAGGACATAGTCGTTTTTTGGTCGCCTGATGCATCCGTCACGGCGAGAAATTTTTTCGAGGGGGGCAGAAGGGAGATCGTATCAGTCTGCGGGGGGCCACAAGATGCATCTCTCACGGCCAAAAAAAAAAAAATTTTTTTCACCCCCGTGAGGACATAGTCGTTTTTTGGTCGCCTGATGCATCCGTCACGGCGAGAAATTTTTTGGAGGGGGGCAGAAGGGCGATCCTGACCGGAATCGACGGGGGGCTGCCGGAGGCACCTTTCTGGCATTCAAATGGAGAACATATTTTAAACAACTTTTTTCGAGGGGGGAAGAAGGGTGATCGTTTCTGGACGGCGGGCCCCTGGGGTTCCCCGACGCACCGCCCTGGTGCCTCCCTGATCGCTTCTAGTCGACATGGATATGACCTCATGATATGTGACGAGCTATATATGTAGGGTGGTTGGTAACTGATGCATCCGTCACCGCAAAAAGATGCATCCGTCACGGCGAGAATTGTTTTCGAGGGGGGCAGAAGGGAGATCGTATCAGTCTGCGGGGGGCTGCAAAAAAAAAAATTTTTTTCACCCCCGTCAGGACATAGTCGTTTTATGGTCGCCTGATGCATCCGTCACGGCAAGAAATTTTTTCGAGGGGGGCAGTAGGGAGATCGCATCAGGAGTCTGCGAGGAGCCAATTTTGGGTCCAGGTTCCCTTTGAGCCCGCCCTAGCCCCCCTGGTGAGGAACATGGATATGACCTCATGATATGTGTCGAGCTGTATATGGGGGTCATGTCGTTCTTAATACTAGACATTGAGTACGACGAAGCCTTGTGGCCTTGCATATACAGAGAGATAGATGGTTTTTTTTTTTAGGAACATGGATATGACCTTAGGATATGTGACGAGGTATATATGTAGGGTGAACGACAGAAATGGTTGAGCGCATCATTGATCTTGTTACACGCGATATAGGTTGGACAATCAGACACGGTGTTTCTCGATCTGGCTTTGGTAAGGACAAACTAGCGGATGCCCGGCTGAGATGGTCTGTTGCGAGTCGGTTTCGTGGGTGAAGGCATACTCGTTCCAATGAGTACGAAACAGTTATGTCGGATGCCACGAGCTGCAGTGTGACGGTCTTCCTGCATGCATCGCCCGAGTTTTGTGACCGAGACCGAGGAGAGAGAAATGCTTTCGGACGTTACCTACGCCAGCAGCAGCTATCCAGTGCCTGGCAGTCCTGAGAGAGTTCGTCCCCTGAAACGGTGGAAAATGAGAACGGCGATCGTAAGCGTGCGTGACGGCGGCATATTTCGCACCGACGATATGAAGGACCAGCCAGTTAGGGACAGTGCTTTGGTGGGGAGTTTCTGTCAGTGGTTTGAAACTGGTTGAAGGGACAGTGCTTTGGTGGTGGGTATCTGTTCCCGTTGTCATGGGCTTGAGGACGGTGCGAAGAGAAATGCCTGTACGCAAAAATAAAAAACGATTGAGGGCGGCAATCGAGAGAGAGAAGGTGGGTTGAAGCAGTTCCAGGTGTGATGTCTCGGGCAAAGAAAGTGCACGATGCCATGAATGCCAAAAATGCCTATAAAATTAAGTGACCAAAAAATCGATCGAAAGAGAGAGAGGAGGGAGATCCGTGACCGCAGTTCCTGTCGTGACGACGTCGACTCGCTCCATGTACCAATGCCCTGCTATGGTCATCGAAGCTTGCTTTGGTTAAAGCATACGGCAGCGGGTTTGAGTGCGATTCAGTCGTGTCCGATGGTTAGGCGCTGTAGGGCGAGATTCTCGGGGAGGCAAATCCGTATATACGGTGTTGGTGGCATGAAGGCACGCTCGCTCCATGAGTGCGAAACGGTCGTGTCGGATGGCCAGAACCAGCAACTGTAGGGTGACGGGCTCCCAAAAAAGGACCAAGAAAGATCGAGGCGAGCGATCAATAAAAGAAGGAGGGATATTCGTCAACTGCGGTATCCCGAGTACCTGCTCTTCTGGTAGCGGCAGAGTTCTTGCAGTATCACGTCCGCAACACGTAAAGTGTCGGGGGAGTGCAACGAGTAAATGTGTCGGATAATCACTTACTGAAGGCATACTCGCACCAAATCCTGAATGGCGTAGGTATCTGAAGTCCTGTCGGCCTGTTAGTGCTGGTGCTTCGGGGCCGTAGGGGTAACGGTATCCCTAAAAAAACGATCGAGGGGGCGATCGTGAGAGACAGGAGGAATATTCGTGTACTGCGGTATCACTGGGGCGACGGAAGGCAACACTTCGCTTCATAAATCCCGGGTATCTGCTCTTCTGGTAGCGGCAGCTTTGCTTCGGTATCACGTCGAGTGTCTGGGGGCGGTAGAGAAATTGTGCAAAGATCCACCGGTCTGCATTAGACGTTTCTACTTCGGTAGAGATTAGTCTGTCAGTTCCTTGAAAGGTCAATGTACACTCTTACCAACTCCGGCCTAGGCTGGTATCGGAAAAAGTGCCTGTCGGCTGGTTCAGTGCTTTGGGGCCGTAGGGGTAACGGTATTCCTCAAAAAAAAAAGGTCCAAGAAGGAGGAGAAGCAAAGATCGATCGAGAGAGAGAGAGAGGCAGGGAGGCAGGCAAGAATGGAACAAAATGGCAGAAAAAGAGCGCGGGCTGGATCAATCATTCCTGACCCGAAAGCTAAAAATGAAGCCCCCGGGCACCTGGAACGAGAATCTACTGATCTGGTTGATCCTGCCAGTAGTCATATGCTTGTCTCAAAGATTAAGCCATGCATGTGCAAGTGCATACTTTTGACACGGTGAAACCGCGAACGGCTCATTAAATCAGTCGAGGTTCACTAGATCGTACGATCCATACTTGGATAACTGTGGCAATTCTAGAGCTAATACATGCAAGCGAGCTCCGACCCGCTCCCAAGGGGGGAAAGAGCGCATTTATCAGTACAAGACCAACGGGCGGGTCTCCTTCGCGGGGGGCCCGTCCTCCATTCTTGGTGACTCTGGATAACTTTTAGCAGATCGCACGGCCGTCGAGCCGGCGACGCATCTTTCAAACGTCTGCCTTATCAACTTTCGATGGTAAGTGACCTGCCTACCATGGTCGTAACGGGTGACGGGGAATCAGGGTTCGATTCCGGAGAGGGAGCATGAGAAACGGCTACCACATCCAAGGAAGGCAGCAGGCACGCAAATTACCCACTCCTGGCACGGTGAGGTAGTGACGAAAAATAACAATACGGGACTCTTACGAGGCCCCGTAATT